>DF240452.1:0-42887 GCA_000507305.1 Breviolum minutum Mf 1.05b.01 | reverse complement strand
CAACAACAACAACAACAACAACGACAACAACAACAACAACAACAACAACGACGACAACAACAACGACAACAACAACAACAACAACGACAACAAACACAACGACAACAAACACAACGACAACGACAACGACAACGACAACGACAACGACAACGACAACGACAACCACAACAACAACAACAACAACAACAACAACAACCACAACAAACACAACAAACACAACGACAACAACGACGACAACGACGACAACAAACACAAACAGTGAACAGCGAACAACGAACATTGATCCTCCGAACTCTTCCAAACTCCAGCGTTCCAAGTGCCTCCTCGTGGAAAACAAAAGGATGCCAAGGCTGGTGGAAACCTGGATCCGGGGGGCATTGGCAGGCGGCTATGGGCCAACCAGTTGTCATGAGGCTATCCAACATGACTATGCCTTGTAACAAAGTTTTGGCATCAATTTGCCTCCGAAATTTTCAGTTTGATGGAGGTACACTGTTGTTTTCATGCTGGCGTTTAAAGGATGTGTTGTAATTACAAACCGTCCGATTTCTTTGCAACCAGCAGGGTTTTCTGAAGCTACATCAGAGCTCAACTCACCAGTTGGGAGGTACCCCATACCATCAAAACCGCAATGGAGTTAAGAAACAGTCACAAGGACAAATCAAACTCATAAAAACTTAGGAAATGTTCAAACAACCTGAAACACAAAGAATTTCTCATGTGAGCTACCACATGCTAAGTGAGGCTCTTTTGAGGTCCAGCCAAATCTGACTTCTCAACACTCCTCCCAGAACTTCCCAAGAACTCCTTCCGCTCATTGCTTTTGCTACACTGCTACACGTTGAAGAAAATGCATTCTAATACGAAGTGATCTCACACTTGCATGCGAAGATAGGAGTTTTTTGGGGCCAAATGCATATTACATAGTCAACACAAATTCTATACGTGTATTTCCTTGAAAGCAATCTCATTAGCTCAATGTAGTCCCTGGGGCAATGAAAGTCACCTACGAGTCTATCAACTCTATGAAGCCTTAAAAAAAACATATTTCAAAAACCCAGATCCACCGGTCAAGTGGATCAAAACCCTTGCCTGCAATCTTTGTGGTCCTCCAGTGGGTATCTCTGTAAGACCGACACCGGCAGTGGATTTGCTGGATTCGCCTCAGGGATGTTGTACTCACTTGTGTCCAAAACATGCGCCTTTTGGGGATTGTTTGATTGTTTTTTGGAGGGATAGTATATATAATGAAAACATGATGATCATAATGATAGTAACAAGGGAAACCTGGAGCCTCAAAAAACAGCTATATATATAATATATAACATTCAATAAAGTTCAATTGTGACCTGATGGACAGTCTTTGTAAGAAAACCATGTGAAGAAAAGGATGCCTGACTCTGGTCAACAAAGTGTGCAGGATGAAATGCACATGCTCCGCGATGTTTCCCCAGAAATGCACATGTCTTTCTTTCTTCAGTTTCCACTACGTGCTGCATGATTGCATTGGGATAATGACCCAACGCATTGCAGTCAAAAGAGAAGTCAATTCGTCAAAAAAGAAAATCAGTGAAGCCCAATCATCAAAAAGAAGGATCCCTTACTGGATCCCTCTGAGTGGATAAGCTAAAACATCCCAAAATGTATACCTTTTTTTCCGGCCAATCTTCATTCTACAATTCAATTCTTCAACCTATGAAGTTGAGAAACTCTTTTTTGTTGGGGAGGGTAGATCATTTTTCAGGCAACTCAACTGCCCCAAAGAAAAACGGGTGGGAAAATTCTGGGAGAGGCTTCCACCCGCCATATCCGAATCCATCAACTTTCCATGGCTTCCCGGACGATCCCCGAGGCGTCGGCCCCCAAGACAGCGAAGTACCTCTCGGCAAGGTGGCTGGATGCTGGGTGGGTGGGTTTAAGGTTTCCGACCCCCCAAAAAATAAAACATCCTTACAACTTAGATTGAATTGATACATATGAAATTAAATGTTTTAAACAAATTGGTAATTATTGGATGTATTTAGTATCAACCCTAAAAATTCTGGGAATTCTCTTCACTTAAAGTGGAATTGTTGATGATTGTCCAAGTGAGTTTCTTGGTCAAATGGATGAGTCAAACTAAACAGAAGCGCCTTTGAGGTGTATCGAAAATCCCAACGAAAAAAGGGAGCTTCGGCGATTTGGAGCTCTCAAATCCTCCATTGCTTCGTATCTTGCGATCAAGTCCTAAAGGACTTCCTAAATGAACCCTGTCAAATACCGCCAATCAGCAATGATTCGCACAAGTTTCTGCCATTCGCATCCATCTGCCACTTCATAAAACTGGTCAACTATTATACAATAGGAATTGGAATCTCCATTCTTCAAACTAAAGCTACTACCGGGCAATCTGCTTCCAACCTTTCACACTCACATAAATAAAAACGGTTGATTCCACAAGATAGTTGATCCTTGCAATCACGATGTAATGTAATGACTTCCCTCAACAAGCTGCACCGGGCTACCCTCCTCACTGCCCTGGATATGGTTTCCCCTGTTGCCTAATGGCATTCTCTGGGTAGCCGCCATCCATCGAAGCAGTATCCCCTCACCTTCCAAGCCATCGCTGTTGAAACAAAAACTTTGTTAGGCTTTAATGCCGTAGATAATTACGGAAAGCTTGTAATTATACTACATATTGATTTATACTTGGGTCCAAACTCCTGCAAATTAATTGTAATAGGAGCATCAATACACATCAATACGTAATATATATATATATCAATACCAACTACAAAGCATCCAGTAAATCAATCGAAGGGGAACTGGTACCAAAAATATGCAAAGGGGAGAGTAGGTACAGGCACATTGATCTAAAGAAATACGGAAAGCATC
Source organism: Breviolum minutum Mf 1.05b.01 (assembly GCA_000507305.1). NCBI lineage: Eukaryota > Dinophyceae > Suessiales > Symbiodiniaceae > Breviolum > Breviolum minutum. The sequence goes on along the minus strand of DF240452.1, from coordinate 40,013 downwards.
AAATAAATCACCCTCGGACATCATCTAGAATCTAGTTGCCTTCACTTTCGGACATTCTGTGACCCCACAAAGACACGCCCAAACACCATCAATAGAATCAAGCCTGGTATTCTTCAGGATTCGATCAATTTCGTTTGGATGGGGCCTCTTGTAAAGCTTGCTTTTGTGTACATAAATTGAATATACTGTATCCATATATATATATATGTATTTATACTGTATGTTTCTGTACGTAAAGAAACACATACATACAGTCCATAAATATTTCGGCCATAATTCATTTGATCACATCAAGAAGACCAGTGACCAATGCTTCACCCTACTTCGCCTCTTCACACGAAAATCCATGGGCAGGAAAGGTGCGACAAGGGTAGATTTTTGTTGAAAAAACAGACGTCTGCTGACTCTTCTTTCTTTGATCATTTTTGCTTTCAATGTTCAATCCTATGCCTACAATGGCAAACACACAAAACAGAAAAATGATAAATCATATCTGTTTGAATCTCCTTCCAAATAATCATTTACCAAACGTAGCAACGTCCCATTCCAAAAGACTTGTTGGTTCTTTTGAATGAATTGTGGCCATTGGCCTTTCAGGTAGTTGTGACTGTTGAGTTAGTTGAGTTGAGTCACACCTCAACTCCCTTGGCAAAGAATCAGCTCAGTTAGTCTGGTTGTCATCTCGGCTCAGTAGTTTTCAGGGTTGCCATTTCAAACACCACCATGGCTGTTGAATGTGGCAGCTAAAGTGCTTTTGATGAAGTGGAAAAATGGCAGAGTTGCAAGATATTTGGATGGCACACCCGAAATTGTCACACCCGAAATGTGAATAATATATAGGGCGGGACCCCGCGACGCTGGAGCATATGTACTCATATGTATACGCACATCTTTTATATCCCCCCCAAAAAAAAAACTTAGTTATTTTCAATACCCGAGCAATAAGCTCTGGGAACAAATAGCTGGGCCCACTTGGCGAAACTAAAGGACAGTCACTCTTGAACCACCATTACCAACAGACGCAATTCCTTTAAACTGTTGATGAAAACAACCTGTACCCCTTGATATCGTAAATATATAGATACAGTACATATATCATTTGTAAAAAAAGGACATGCCATTTTATATTTTCATATTTGCATGCAGTTTTTAAGCTTTACTCCCAACAGACTAACCAGACTTTGTCCATCAACATCTCACCTCTAAAAGTGCAAGTCGGTTGAGTCCAACATTCCCAGCATCAAGGACTCAGAGTGGATGTGTATCACGCATGTTACCAAGACTGGAACGCAAACACAACTGATAACAACTAGACAATATTGGAAAGGATATCCCAAACATGTCATCAACACATAATGATGTTCAAATTTGCACGTTTCTGTTTTGAAATTCATATCTTCAGATTACGATCCTCCAAAACAACTATGTACACATGAGATACCTTGCTGGCTGGCATTCAAATTCAACCATACCATTTGCCTTTTGTGGGGGCGCAGTCTTTTTGCACCATTTTTTTAGTGAGGGAAAGTCCAAGATTGATTGTAATTCCAGTCACTATGTAGATCTGGACTCATTCGGAGTTGCCTTTCTGCTTCGTGTTCATGACCGTTCACAAGAGGAAAATCCAGCAAGAAAGGGAAAGGGTAGGGGGAACATCCATCCCTCAAATCTGAAGCAATCAAATTGGGAGCCGTGTTTCAATTCAGGACAAATTGAGAAATCCAAATAACTGCTCTGCTTTCACTGGTTGTATTTAAAATTCATATTGAACACAAGCCACGTTCACCTGACTTAGGACAAATGACTGGTTCATACACCAGTCAAATAAGATAAAATGGGGCTCCACCCTGCTAACAAAAACCACAGCATACAAATCGAATTTGGCATTTTGGGGCAAAGCATTGAGCCGGCTGTGACCCACTTATACCCATTTGCAAATGTCTTGCTAAGGTGGCACAGTATCTTAGAGACATACTATTCTACTGCGACCCGGTTTAATGGAGATGTACCACATTCTTCAACCACGTGGTAAAGGAGATCTTTGCACCAATAGCCCCTAGCTCCAAATCACTCGTTTCAATTACAAATTGGCCGTGTCTGTGGTTTACTGTGCTGTGTGGGTCGGTCTACTTTTTGGAATTTTGGGTCCATCATCCCCAGATCCAAATGATATCCCTGATGTATGTACCCTCGAGGATATATTCCTGGCTAGTTGATGTTGAGTGTCAGCAAATGCTTCTTTTGCAACTGCTAAGCGTCCAGGATGGTCTGATCTTGGATCAAACCACAAATTGCTATGCATAGATGTGCATAGTCTAGGATTCCACCACTCCGAATTGCAAGTATCTCTGTCCAAAGAAGCTTCTAAAAAAGGCCCGGTTCTTGCATTTAGTCATCATCATGACTTCAGAGGACCATTGAAGTTGTTTTTTGCGTACCCTCAATTTTATCAAAAATAAGGTGGCAATTGACAATTGACAGCAGTGTTTTCCCCACCAAACCTCCCCGATTTGTAGCAACAGGCTGGGGCTTACAATACATCATCGATTGTGGCGTTGAATCTCAGGTGGCCTGCTTTAAAGGTCAGATTATCTTTCCTGGCCCTCCAGTTCAACCATCCACCGCATAGGTTCATCAATGAGTTGCACTTGGACAGGACAACTCGAGCTTCTCTTATCTATAACATCAAGGGTCGCATCAACGAGCCTCAAGGCGATCACCATATAAAAACTGGAGGAAAGTGACCCCTTTTAGGGGCAACTCTATCCAACAAAAATCGATAGGCAGGTGATGGTTTGACGAGTTTAAACATACATGTGGATCAAATTGGACATCTTCTCCAACAAAAAGGACAATGGATAAACAATGACTTTTAAAAAAGGGCTGAACAGCACAATCACCTATTGAAAACCGCCACCGAAGATATGCCCTCCCAAAGCACTGAAAAATGATCCAGAATACCTGCAAATCTCATATTATTTTAATCTGACTGGCAAAAACACATGATAGTGTCACAATCTCAGTTGGATTGCGGGAAGGCACTTTTACAAAACGATTTGACCAAAGGCATCTAAGGCCTACATCAACTCAGATAGCTGGTCCCATACGGTTGCAAAACAGCTTCTCCAAAGGCTTTTTGGCATGCGTGGGTGATCATTAAACCACACATTTGAAGGCAATCAAAACATGTTTAGGCTGTGAAGTTTCAACACATTGCGCATCAGAGCATGAAGAAGCATCAATTTGCTTCTTCAAAAACCAGCTACCTGGCAAGGAAAAACATCCCCTTCCAATGGCCGTATCCGGAGATGTCGGCATGTTCCGGCCCTTTCTACCGCGTCAGTTGGGGTGCCTGGGCTCCTGGTGGACTGGGAAAAAGTTCTGATGGGTACTTCTGAAAGAGGTTGGTTGAAGCGTCATGAATACGAAACAACAATCCTATTTAAAAGAAACCATTTTAAAAAGAGTTCACGAATCAATGGAACATCTCCTCAAAACTCATTTTGCAAATGCACCAGTGAAGTGGGCACAAAGCAATCATTCAGAACATTCCCCTAAAAAACTCACACTTCTGAAAAAAACTAATAGAAACAAATCCTTCTGGATGACGCCCTCCCTGACCGTCTTCAGTTATGAAAGTGAAACGATGTATTAGCCAGTATCAACATTACGCATCACTGCGATTGGGTCCGAATGGCAAAGGCAAAGGCCGTTAATGAACCCAGGTATTCATTCAACATGGTGGAATTTTCTAAAGTGAACTCAATGGAGACCGCATGCAATCTCATGTTCGTAATTTGTTGGTATTTACCACCCCCACGAGTTGATAAGTCTGAAAGTCACCATGTCACCACCCAGCTAAGGTACGGTTACTCAGGAACGGGTAGTGCTACCATTTACTGCCTCCAAGTACCTCCCACTTTAATTCAGGATTTGCAATTCTCCAACTTGCTCTATTCATGGCCAGCTCTTACCCAACACCATGAGTCGGTGTACCTGGAAGAAGCCTTACAGATAGAGCAGCGTTCGAGACATCCACAATGCCATACAGAGGTTCATTACCTCAATCTCCAGGAAAAGTTGTACCCTGTGGCTTAGAGAGTAGGGCTAGTTGGCCTGGTAAGTATTGAAATGGAATATGCAACTGCCAAATTTGAAAATCAAATCAAAAACATCTAAGGTATATTTTAATAGAAGAAGTCTCGTACCCCAAAATGATAAGACAACAACAATCATAGTGCTGCTAAATGGTTGATGCCTGGTCGTTTATCCACATCCTCGGTGGAATTGTTGCACAATTATGTACACTCCTTAGGTCTAGACAAACCAGGGATTCCCTAGACTTGATTGTCATCCAAACTCTGTAGAGGCATGCTACACTCACTGGTCTGATGCATGTATGTATGTCATACCCAGCTCCCAAGCTCCACAAAATCTGATAAAACAGCTGCTAGACAACCAGCTGCCCTTGTTTTGCCGTAACCATCGTGTCATATTTTGAGCGCCCAGCAATCAAAACCTTTTGATCTCAGTTCATCGCCCAAAACGCGGGTGACCTTGTTCCGCAAGGTCAGTGGAGAGCTGAATCCCTCCAAACATGGGCTGTTCCGTTAACACACTGGCTATAAACTGTGATAAGCCTGTGAATTGATTACACATCCCAAATATAGCAAGACGTATCTAGGTACCCTCCCTTCACCCAAAATGGCACATAAAATCTAAAAGGAAAGATCATGTTTCACCGGGGTGAGAGGCCCCTGCATGTCCTTTTGATTAAAGCATATCATAGCTTCCCCTAGCCATCTAGCCGAATCTAGGCATCCTACTGCGATGATACCTGCTGTTTTATCAGTTCTTTTGTTAAAGCCAGCCTCCTGGCCATCTACCAGCACAAGGAGGTCCATCGTTGTGCCTTGTGGATCGGAAAGGTTGGAATCGGGGTGAAGCTGTTGAGGCTTAAGGAATTTCACCAAAGGTGTGCCAAGTTTGGAAATGCGGACAACTTACGATGATTCCTAAGCCTAACCTAAGGTTATTTTGATGGAAGTCTTCCAGAAACAAGAACAACTTGGGGTCCGGTCGGGGCTAGACCTTTGGAGCAAATATAGATGGGACCCATTCAATATACATAATAAAATTGCCAGAACTTAGTCACCTTCTGGAGTATGCTGCATCTATATAATGTCGGCAGTATCTTGCAGGAACTGCCTCTCTCAAATTTAAACTCGTTGCAACGGAAGAAACATACAACAAAAAATGTCACACTACTCGCTACCACTTACTGTTGCTGTTCAAAAAGGGGAATCGAACATGTCTAATTCTTATCACTCAGTATAAGCTGCATCAATACATAGAGTCGATTCAATACAAGTATTATATAGCAACCATGCCGATTAAAGAAATAACACGGCGATTGAATGCCCCTGACCAAGACATATCACAATCTGTCAACCACCCAAATCAACCACCAACGATAGTGGCAAACAAGCAAAAAGCCCCGTACACAATTTCTCTGCAAAAAACTTGGTTCCAACTGTAGGCTGTACCGTTTATAATCAGCGAATCAGAGTTTCTTCATTTTTCTCCTGAAATGACTGGTTGATGAAATGGAACCTGGACTTTCCGTTGGATTGGGTACACCCTGGAATATTAGCATGGAACCTGAAAATCACCTGTTTGAAAAAAAAGGACAATCATCTGAACTAAACCTTCATGACTTTGGGTTCAAAATGCTAATTTCCAGGGGTGTACCTTAAAATGACTTCCTAAACATTTCCATCCTACTTGGAGTAAGAACTGAAACACTGAGGTCCGGTCGTGAGACAAACAAGCCGACACGTTGCCCAGCTGGCAGACATCCGGGTTAGTTGAAATCATTGGTATATTATCAAGGGTAAATGCCCCACTTTGTCAAATCCTATCAACTGGAAGAATTAGTTCCGCAGTTTGGTGATTATCATTGCTGTGTCCTAGTGGCATACATATATATATACATTTCATATCATTACATTATTACTCATTTCTGTATCACATATACTTGAAGCAAGTAGTGCGAACAAAAAAACAACCTGAGATATCCAGAACCTTGAAGTCGTTCCGCTTGCCACTCAATGGCATCACTGCTTCCATTCAGGAACTTGAAACCTTGGGAAACTCAAAAATTCGGGCACAAAAATTCGCAGGAAAAACCCATGGACATGAAGCAAAACAACCAGCATTGACAAACATCCAGCACTGCTCATCTTCAGTTTGGATGTTTGTTGCTAGTGGCCCCACCTGCATATCCCAAAATGAAGGTCCTTGGTACCTTGGATGCCTTGTCTGGAAGCCGCTGGTCTTTCATCTCACCTTGGAGGTTTTGCCAAATGCAAATGGGAAAATACTGGGTAAATTCAACAACCACGCTTGCAACCATCAAACTTGTAAATTGATGATGTAATTTTTGACTAGGATTGATTGGGGTGTTCTTGTTCCCATCCGCGTCCCACGTGCTTTTTGACGGAGCGTTGACGCCCTTTCTCAGACTGTTGGGGGCATCACCCCAAACTTTCTTGGTTAATGTGCACAAAGTGCGCATACCAGTAGTGGTGAATCAATGAATACAACGCATTAACGTATTGTCAATATCTTTCTGAAATCATATGCCGACCGAGCAACTGCCGTATGCACAGCCCATGGGGAAGGTAAAGAACAGGAGCCAAGGGATCATCTCACATGTTTATCCTAACTTCCCCTTTGAATAACGTTACCCCATCAACAACCTTGCCAAACACCTATCAAACTGGATCCCAAAATCACCTATCTTTTACAAAATGTCCGTGCCACCCTCAATTTTTTCTGGTGGATCAACCATGGTTCTATCCAACATCAAGACCAATTTGCGGAAAGCCTTTGTTGAACCCAAGGCACTTGGATCTGTGTGGGTGACGCCGATACCCAGCCTCAACTGACCAGAAGGGAGGTGATTGCAGGACCGTTTTGTTGAGGTGTTTTTCCTCCCCAAAAAGCAGCTGGGAATTGTGGTCTTTGTTTTTTCTTGGCGCAGTTTTGCTGATGAAACAAAAAGGGATGACATTTTTTGGTCGATGTGATGAGCTTGGCCTCTATGCAAAAACGGGGTAGATAACAATCTGGAATAATTTTGATTTGCAGTGACCTGTCGGAGTCAAACGTGTTTAAGAAAACCTGACTTTTGTCCAAGCATTCATCCAAAAAAACGCAAAAAATCCTCAAATAGATCCTAAATGTAAATGCATATAGACATGCAAAGGCCAAATTTGATTTTCTTTCAACAAGTTTCAAATCCTCACAAAACCGGATGTTTTGTCTTTACATTTTCCCTTGAGATTTTCCAGCACAAACATCTTTCAACAGTAGATACTTGTCACTTCGCAACTCCGGAGCCAACTGAGCTTTCCCCGACCCTCCCAGCCATCCATCAACTGTCTGAAGCACCTGCCAGGAAGCATTGAAAACTTCATGGCACGTTTTGTAGGCTAATAACTCGATGTAATGATTCTATACCAAAAAGTAACATAATTACATACTGTATCATATTATCATTATATAATATGTAAACTGGAGATACTTCAGCAAACCTTTTCCTGACCAGGCGGAGAAGACCTTGACATCAAATTTGCCTTTTGATTGCAACCTTGACAGAATTTCTCTTCCAAAACCACCATGTACAGTGATTTTTGGTGAACGAAGGTTGCTAGAATGTTCACCCAAGTTCTCATGTTTTTTGCACCGGAATTCCTTCTTTCCAGGATACTGACCTCAACTTCAAAATACCAGCCCTTCATTTGTAGCGACAAAGGTCCCTTGCAAATTGCCACAGACCTCATGAAAGTTCGGCTCATTGAGGTAAGGCAGGTTAGGGGTTGGGGATGGCAGCCTGGTTTACCCTCAGAGCATCTCACTTTGTTCCTCTTAAGAATCAGGAGAGTGATTCTTTCCCTCTTGGCTGGTATAGAAAAGAAGCAGGAAAAGGTTCCATTAAATACATTTAAACACCGATTTTGTTCAACTGGATGCCACCGACTACTAAGTATGAGCACCAAAAAAATGGTAAGAAAATTAAACATCGTATTGTCCTGGCATACGTTCTGCCCTAGCGTTGCTATATCATGACGCTTCAGCCAACACCATCCAAATTTGCTCCCGCCATCTTACAGCCACGAAAAAAAGGTTTAACATGCCGGGTCTATTTATGCTTAAATATAGGCAATCAAACATAAACATAGTATATATGCAATACAGGAGGGATATCATCCACCAGTCGCCCTTCTCTCTTAACACGGCAAGCAAACCCTGATTTCTTTGACAAGGGCGCAAGGGCTCAAAAGTCTGAGCACATGCGACAAAAACATGCCATGCCGTCCCGTGGTGCAACTTCAGGTTCCCATCTAACAGTCAAATGACTTACACAAAAAGTCTTGGATTCTCCCTTCGAAATTGATTCTGAATGATTATGAGCTGCAGGCATTTTTAAAACTTCCTAATCAATCCACCAGCAAACCTTGAACTTCCGAAGGCTTCGTCCCAAAAAGTGACAATCTTTCGTGGACAGGATCTCTATCTCAGCCTCTAGGAGGGTATACTTCCTAATCAACAAACACTGTCATCCTCTCTCCAAACCACAAAAAAAACACAAAGATCAAAAAACAACATCACAACCTGGCAGCAAATCACTGTGGAAGGTTTCACCAAGGGGTGAAACCTCATGGTTGTCACTCCATCCCCATCCCATGAGCTTCACACTCGCGACAGCCGCAACTTCGAGTGGCGGTGTAGCCGTCATGGGACCTTCAAAAGGAGGCAGGCTACCCCCGTTGTGATGGGGTATGATATCCCTTAGTAGCTCCCAATCTTCAATTGGCTGTGACTATATGAATAAATCTACTTGCAATGAAGGGAGTCTCACTATTTCAACCGAATCTGATGAACTTTATAATGAAATTAGAATATATTTACGCCGCAAATATATAAGCAAAATACAAGCACAACACAAATAACGAATCTACACTCTACAGTGGAATGGAACATTTATCATACCCGTCCCTCCATGCAAACGCGTTAAGTTATCTTGGATTGGATCCAAAGTAGAAACTTAGCTACCATAGTTCACAATTGACCGAAAATGTCAAATCATTTTGGCTGAAGCCCTATCCAGTCTTTGGCTGCTAAAACACCACGTGCACTTTTCGTGCATGTTTTGCATGAATCATCCAAATAAACAACTTCTTTCTCTTTCAACTGGATCCTATAGCAAGAAGGACAAGGTGGTGCTTAAGTCACTAGATCATGGATGTCGGATTCCAAACCACTTGAGCTTTGGCTGCTTGAGGCATGTTTAGTACTGTTGGGTATACCATCCCTAAATAAGGAAGGTCGTTTTGACCCCTTCGAGGTCACGGACTGACCAGTAGAATCAGGTAGACAGGAGAGAGTACTCACTGAAATGTGCAGTTAAATGAACATGTATATCCTGAGATACTTTCATGATACGCGGGCGCCATTCGCAAAGCCACGTAGCGTTCTACACACTAAACCTGCCTCGGTCCTTTTTGGAATGCTTGCCACCAAGAGGCAATAAAATGTTCAGCCCCACGGTTTTACGACCTCAACACTTGTGGCTTGGATTGGTGTTTTCTCCATCAACTTCCACCGTCCATGAATCAGCATATCAATGAACTGCGTGGCTTGGGGGGCTCCTTATACAGCATTGGGATAAACTGATAAAGAAACGTAATCGCATGGCCTGTGGCACTGTAAAGTTCTGCTTTTAGATGAGAAAAAACACCCATTAAATGGACATAATATGACCACCGATCTTTGGACAAATACAGAGCAAACAAAAACAGGCTTTTTAAATTGCTTTAAAGTTCTGTCAAACATTGCCAACCAGCTGTGACCATGCAGCTGCAAAAGGGCAACAGAGAAACATCAGTGGATTTGTGGTGAAACATCCTGAATCGTCAATAACGACAGGACATTACGTCACAAAACCTCAACAGCCATCAATACCTACTAACTTAAAAATTCGCATTGAAATCGCCCCACCATGGCAGAAAAGAACACCCTCAGCGCCCAGCAAAACGGAGCACAACTCGCAACCGACCTCAGTTTGTGTGTGTGACGCTTTTGTTGAACATCCGTTTGCACCTGGAAATCCAGCCACCGTCCAGCCTTACCATGTTACTCGTAATTACTTCTGGCATCTTCTTGCGCACTTCAGTCGTTTGTTAATCAAAAAATCATCCCGACCTTTGCTTACAACCTATAGGAACCATACCCCAGGCTCTCTCAACAAAGGCTCACACGTGGTTGACAGTGGTCCATCTTCCGGTAGCAGCCCCGCATGCCGCTGCATCTCTGCCACCTTGGCTGATAGGTGCTTTGGTGTGGTTGGTGTCGGAGTTTTGTTGCTTACAAGTGGAACTGAAATCCACAAATCATCAAACACAATTGATCTCGTAACCGTCTCAGTAGAGGCCTTAGATATCCTATCCAAATATCACGAAGCCATCTAAACTTGATATTTCACTCAGCAAAACCTGAGGTTCCCCAACTGCCGCCCTGGCTTTTTCCACCGCCTGCATCACATCTCCGTCCTTGGGGCCCATTTGGTGTGCTGACATTAATGACATTTCATTTACTACGGGCGACTCTCTGGATCTGTGCTGAATCAGAGACAACATGCGCTCACAATAAACTCACTTGACAAACTGCCCTGGAATCTACTTCAGCCGCAAAAAAAAACTTGAGGTAACCCGGTCTTCCCTTTCAAAAAAAACGCGGATATGTTCCTGCCTTACTGCAGGGCAACTGAACTGACCATATTAAGGGGACTCTGAAACAGTTGAAAAAACAGAAACAATAACTACTCTCTATGATTTCTACGCCAGAAACAAAGCGAATACGAAACATCCATCATTGAATGAATCCAAGTTACTAAGCATTAAACCATCATTCCCATCATCCTCTGCCCCTCCCCCAAGACGCGTACCAAGAAGGATCCGGGAACCTTTGCTCAAGGCAGTGAGTCATTGAGATTGGTTGAGTTATCAAGGGAAACTGTCCGAAAAACATCATGATTGAATTCAGGGTGGTAGGGTTTACTTCATCATGCTTCATCCAGCTATTATATGACGTGATTCATCATAGTTCACCATATTCTATCACTTCATATAATTACATTGATATATACGTGTCACAAGATGCACTCCAGCTTTGACAAAATTGAGTAACCCCTGTTGTTCCCTCAGTAAGTGGTCACTTGGTGTTTGAAAAGGCCATGTCTGGATCCACAAAAAGTCATTTTGAAGAACCCTTTTGTAGCACTTTAGTACGACACAACTTTTTAGGGACCAACTGGAACTGGACACCTTCCCAGTTCGATGCTCAGATCCTACCAATAAGTGTTCAAAACTAGCCGGTCATCCTATTTATGAAGCTGGTGCGCTTCCTAAACCCGAATATTCGGACAAAGTTGTTAGTTTTAGATTGGCTACCTTGGGTAATCATTTTTCATCAACCCATTGACAAGTCCGACAAATGATAAAATGCTGTGCCTTGTTCAGGAGATCTCAGGAGCAATGATCACCAATAAATTCAGAAAAGCATAAAGATCCCTGACAACATGCCCTTTCGAACCCCATTCTCTCCTGCGGGTCGGGGACCAGTAAGCAAAAACTACCAAATTGTATGTTATTGAATGCCTTGTCTGGTATTTCATGACCTTCGTCATTTTATTCCAGATCACATTCATGTACTTACCAGTGCGGATCTAAAGTCCAAAGTTCTGCTGGCTCTGTGGCTTGGTGTGTGTGTGTGTGTAAGTCACCACCTCATCCCTAGAATCACATCACCCAGAACCCGACACTGACCTTGTCCTCCATCACCGTTTGTTTGGGCACAGCAATAGTGCATTCCATCTCAACCCCCTTGGGTGTGTTTGACTTCTCCTGGTGCAATGTAGAACAAGTCAGAAGAAACCGCTACGAAACGAACTGCTTTAAGGTGAAGAAATCCAAGTGAAAAAAGAACAATCCATCTCTACACCATCCATTTTAGGGTTCCAGCCGTTTCGTTTTGAAGTGGTCAACACTCCCAAAGGCACTGTGGAAGTTCAGTTCAATGTCCAAGGGGGGCACAGTCATAGCGTCCATGTTAACGTCATTGAAGCACAAGGAAGCGACAGTCTGCTTTGCATCTTGTTATGCTCACAAAAAAAGGGAAAGATCTGCTGTCTCGTCTTGGGAACATATTCTGGATGTCCTACGGACTTTCTGTAGCCAGCACCAGCCAAAATGATTCAAATGATCCACCCAATCCAAGTCCAATGTTGTTGAATACATCGAAAAGGATCGCACAGTATTCATTTCGCAGTCTGATCTACGCATTTTGCCTGACATGTGCGTGCTTAGGTTCGCAGGGTCAAAACCCTCCCGTAAAAAGCCATAAAATCTCTTTTGCATACCATCCTCTGAAAGTTCCCCAAGTGTTTTGTGTATTTCTGTGGCTGGGCTGGGCTCTTGCTGCATTTTACGTCAGTCCTCAATGACCTTCTTCTCAGCTTTTCGTTCCTGTCCCACCCAGCCACGTCACAGCTGAAGATTTTGGACTTATGTCTTCTGCAAAACTTTCTCGATCCTCTCACCTGTTTTTTGGTGTTGCTTTTTCCAAGGGAAAAAGTGGCCTTTAAAAAAAAACCTCCGGCGCTGCACCCGCCTGGGCCATTTCAGCTTTCGCCCGTCGTTGTGCTTCTTTCAACTCGGAGAGTTCCTTGGTCATTCGCGCCAGCGCCTGGCATTGGTGGCGGGCTTGAAGTTGCGGGGGGACGGGGAGGTTGAAGCATGCAGATGTCAGGTGCTTCTGTTGCTATTTGGCAGATGCCACTACGGACAGCTATGGAGCAACTGGTTTTCTTGGACATTCCAGCTCACTAATGTATTCGCTTTGCTGATGCTATTTAAATGGAACGTCTGAGGTTGCAATAGATTTGACATCTACCCTTCATGAAACGGTACAGCAAAATCCGGTGTAAACATGACTCATGAACACACCATTTCGACAAGTAGAAGTCTAAACCATGCAAAGAAGGTACGCACTCATATTTATCTGGTGATGAAATGATCATAAGGGGGGCCCGATGCGGCTAAAGAAAGGTACTGGATATAAGAATCCCTGATTGTGACACACAATCTTTGAAGAGCTATAGCTATTTAGCCACCCTCCGATAATCCAATATAGCAATGGAAAATCCAGGTCTTTTTAGGGATACCAAAAAAAATCCGTTTGCCGAGCGGAATTCTTTGAATTCGCTTTGACCCCACACCGAGGTTCATGAGCGGTCACACGGACATTGCCTTCTCTTGCTGGACTTGATGTGCCAACACCTGGCGCACGTCCAGCATCGGTCAACACATCAAAAGATCAATGCGTCACATCACCAATGTGCTCGTAGCTTTTAAACCGACTAGGGTATAGAGGAAAATGTATGAACATGTAGCAATCCAATAGGACTTAGGGTGAAGTGGGGTTGACATTCCACCACGTGGTCCATGTATCCAGTACCTTGTCAGTCATGTCTTGGTTGGGTTTTGATGGTTTCGGGCATTTTCGGGCATTGAAATGTAATTATGGCGTTCAGCAGCCAAATCTTAGACTGTCTGGATGCTTTTTCAACCGCCAAAAAAAAACAGATGTCATGCACATGGACTTAACAATTCCCTGGAAAATTGCATTCAGCAGATCCATTTTATCATGGACCTTCCACCAGCTCCCCCAAACTCCGCCCCGCTCCGCCCACACAAAAAGGGGCTCGAGAAGGTTTTCATGGAACATGTTGGTTGTTAACTATGCCCTTTTCCTACCACGCTAGCAAAACATTGGAAGGTTGGTTGTGTCTCAAATTCAGGCCCTAAAATTCCAGCAAGTTTCCAAATATGGACCCAATTTTCTGATATGAAGATATGTTTGACGATATTTAGCTTGGATTTTCAATTTGTTCAACCTTGATCTGAATAGACGTGTCACAAGGGCTAAAAGGGACAAGCTCGTCAACCTGGTTGACATATGCATGCATTTCGTGTACCTCTCCTTTCTCTTAAAAACTTGCGGTACCCTCTGATAATACACTATGGCTAGATTGCTGCTGCTGTGTGCTTACCGTCTACTCACGTGGTTTCTTCAAAAGAATGGTTGATATACCTGCATACAAAAACCAGGAAGGAAAAATGTATGTATATCATTTATCAATAAATCAATGATATGATATGATATTTCGAATAGATGCTGCGCAAATGCCTTCAAATAAGAAAGGATTCCACATGATTCCACTGTATCACCAACCCTGGCACCTCAGAGGTGGTTTGTTCCACATGCACACGTGCCTGACAACTTGGCAACGGGAACCAGGAAACTTGATGCATATAGTAGTGACTGTTAGATAAACATCCCCGGGCCCGCCGCCTTAAAACCGAACCCATCTTCATTATGCAAAAATAACATGTTTTTGCAAATTGAAATGACAATAGATAGTACACATACAAATGCAAAATACAAACCTTACTATTTATATTCACTTAAAAGGTAGTAAATGCTTGATATTTGCATACGTACGCACAAAGGCAAATACGCATGAATGTCAACATCTGTCAAATATCAAGAAACTGCCACTGTTCAAAATAAAACGAATTCATGCAGACTTTCTCAGGTCGGTAAGAGTAAGCAAAACAATATATATCTACAATTAATGATGGAAATGTAAACACGTGTTTATACATACCTATCCATTAAAAAAAACTGTTCACACACGGACAAAGTTGGTACTTGGGGCTTGTGCGCATGCGCAAGGAGGTTAATATCCCCCCTTGCCCCACCCTAGCTCACATCTGCATTGCAGGGGAAGGCCTACATCAGTAGCGTAGCATCCCCATGAACAAGAAAAAACAAGTCAAACGTGCTTTATCCAAGAAAACGTCCGACATTTTGCACAAATTGAGGAAGAAATGCCGAACTAAAAGGTTTTTCAATATGTCCACTTTCCCCAGCTCCAAAAGCACTGTGTATGTCTATGCCATTCAATTCATTCTCATGATCCATGTTGGGCAGATGTCTGCCATGTGTGTATTCCAGGTTGTCCGCAAAACCAACTAAACATTTCACATGAAAAAAGGACAATTTCGCTATATTAGTAAAAATTGCCGTGACGTCACCGAACCTCACTATAACTAAATTTGGGCATGGGACATGTATCTTAATTCATGTTAATACATCATTCAGAAAAACCAATGAAGCATCCACCTGGTAATTTCAGGATCCCCCCTGCCCTCCCAAAAAGACCGCACACCTCTGCTTCTACAGTGATGGCTCGCAAGGCCTGGTGCCAAACGATGAATCTTGCGCCCAAGAGTTGGACCACAAAAAGTGGTAGACTAACTTAGTTGACACCATGGTAAACCTGAGGTTGCGGACTTTAAGCACAGTTGGGTGAAATTCCTATAATCAGAGTAGCTCTTTCTTCGAAGGCAGGTTTGCAAAATTGGCTGAAGAAAAACATGTGAGTATTGTAACAGGCATGAGACTTTTTCCTTTTTGTAGAAAAACAAAATTCATCCCCCAAAACCATTTACGGACATGTTTGGGGATTCTGTCCCTACGGGATGTATACTGTTGTGACTTCAGTTTGCAGGGAAGGATGACAACTGTACTTTCTATGGCTTGGTCCGAATTCCCCAAGCCAAATAACTGCCCATCCCTTGTCGCCTGTGAGGCTTCAGCTGCGGCTTCTTCCATCTGACGCCACTCGTCGCTGTTTGACATGGAAGGCTCACGCCGCTCCTCGCTGTTGGATTTGTTTTCTTGCCTGGCCTTATTTTTTGGCTTGTTTCACCCCAAAAAAACAAATAGAAGGAGTGTCGTTATAGATAATTTGCTCAAAATGATTTTCTTCAGGTGTACATATTTGAAATCTTTGCAGTCATGTATAGGAAGCAAAGTCTTTACATACACTCAAGGGGGCTACCAAGCCAATCGAATCTGTGCCAGCATTATGCCAATGTAAAAAATCATTCTATCTACTGACAGTAGCTCAAAAATGCTCCACTGCACATAGTGTCACGAGCAAACTGCACACAACTCAATTCTCATTAGAAGACCACAGGCAGTCACAGGCATGCTGCAACAAGGCACGAAACATTACATTATTTTTCTGCAGGTTGCACTTTGTAACCAATGGTAACATAACAGATTCTGCACACTCACCCACTCATTCCGTAGTCGTTTCCTGCCCTGCTTTGCAGGAATGGTGATGCTTGCCACGGAACTGTCCCTGAATACTCCCACCAAAAGGTGTTCCAATGACTCTGGCAATGTGATGCTCGCCAGAGAGGTGCACCCTTCAAAGCCACTCTCCCCAATGTCGGTCACAGACTCACCCAAAGTAATGCTCGTCAGAGAGGTGCAGTCTTCAAAGGCAACCTTCCCAATGTGAGCCACAGATGCACACGAAGTAATGCTCACTGTTTCAAGACTGCGATTCTTTGGCGAGCTGAAACAGTGAGCATCAGTTTGGGTGAGTCTGTGACTGACATTGACATTGGGGAGAGTGCCTCTCTGGCAAGCATTTCTTTGGGTGAGGTTGTGACTATGTCAGTCACAGACTCACCCAAACTGATGCTCGCCAGAGCGGTGCACCCAGCAAAGGCACTCTCCCCAATGTGGGTCACAGACTGACCGAATGTGATGCTCATCAGAGAGGTGCAGTCTTGAAACGCAAACTCGCCATTGTGAGTGACAGACTCAGGGATGGTGACCAAAACTAGTTCATGTAAGTCTTTGAGGGCAGCGTTGGGAATTTTTGTCACGTTGGAGGGGATCTTCACCCCAAAACATCCCTGCGTGTGGATGTCATCCTGCTCTACGGCCTCCACTTCGTTCCTTGCGTATGTGACAGTCACTGGGGATTCAGCACCCACGAGCCCTGCTTCGTCAAGTGTCTCAGCGTCATCTATGATTGAGTTGTCGCGAAGCAGCTCCACTTTTAGGACTTTGCGCTCAATCGGATCTTGGCAAGGATGCTTCTCAAGGAGCATCATCTTCAAATCCCGAACGGTGGCTGTCATTGGAACATCAAGGGTGATGACACTGCCTTGTAAGGTGCCCAATTTAATTTTGCGAGACATGGCTGCTAAAGGACCTTTGACGACGTAGCAAACAAGAACTGTTTGCCCACTAAAATTTGCTATGAGTCTAGCCAGCAATGATTTGATTATATATACCTGTTGGGATTGACACAAATTGGCAGGGTCCCCAAAATATGTACATCCGCAGGGTTCAGTGAAGTCAAAGGACCTCCTGTTGTCTTGAAAAGAGAACTAGTGGTACACCGTGGGACGGTGGGGGGGTCACTTAGGGCACATTTTTTGAGTCACTTAGGGCATAAATCATTTAGGGTCGAAAGAGGGTCACTTGGGGCATAAAAGAGAGTCACTTTGGACATAAATTCACGCCCCTACATTCGAGGGGGTCACTTTGGGCATAAAAAGAGAGTCACTTTGGGCATAAACCGAGGGGGTCACTCTGGGCATAAAAGAGTGTCACTTTGGGCAAAAACCACATGTAAGTGCTACCTTACACATGTCTACACCTGTAATGTAACCCGTGTTCAAAGTGCTACGGAATAGACTGCTTCAGTACATATTTTATACATGTCCACACCTGTAATGTAACCCGTGTTNGTACTACAAAGTACTACGCCAGTACTACTCTGTACTACAAAGTACTACTCCATACGACTCCAGTACTACAAAGTACTATTCCGTACTACCAAGTACTACGCCAGCACTACTCAACAGTTTGCGCCCGGAGCGACCCCCCGAAGCGATCCAAAATTTGCGCCCGAAGCGATCCAAAAAATGCGCCCTAAGCGACCCCGCGCCCCCGTGGGACAACCAAATCGAACACCAATTCATAGTTTGGAATATAGACATGACTCATTCAAAGAAGACCGTTTGGACCTGAAAATTCTGGCCAAATGCAGATAATTCACCAAGCTGAACTGTCAAGCCACCTGGACCTCGCTCTTGGATACAAACCAAGTATACAGCAAAGTTTGGTAGAACACTTCATTGCATCATGCCAATCCCTCTGGGGGGGTTTTCAATTTTTTCGGGAGGGTACACCGGTGCACCTGTCAATTGATGAGTTTATAATTAGACTTTGATTATATACATCAAAACTATGTTCAATTATATATAATATATACTAAACAATTATACTCAAACTTAATGGTAGTTTTTTCATGTTTTTTTCTATCCCAGGAATCGCCATGGAATCGCCATGGGACAGCAACGAATCCACGTTGCTAACCACACCTGCTGTGCCAACACCTGGTGGTGTAACGTTCGTAGCTCCAACAATTCCTCAGCGATTTGTGTCAAGACCTGCGGCGAACAAGAAACGCGGTAGGATTTTCTGTCGACAAAATGGGTTTAAGAAAATGTGTGTTGGGAAATATTGGGCAGATTTTGAATTTCACAAATAGTGGTTTCATATTTCTTATTCTTTTCATAGTTTCCATGGGAAATTGGATATGCATTGTTATCATGTGCTTATCCATGAAAGAGTCTTCGCACTTGACCCCAAACCAAACTGATTGCTCGTTTGATTGGAAGCTGGTTTGTTGTCTACTACCACCTCCCGTCGGCTCGTCCCGGCTCACCACGCCTGCTCTTGACGTGCCTGGTTGGCCAAAACCTTCATTCAACAGCATGAAGTGGTCGTGTTGGGCATCTTTCTATCAATTCATGTACAGTTAAAGCACCTTTGAATCCTTTCGCTTATGCCCGAATGGTTTTCTTTTGTAAATTCAAAATTTCCAAATGATCCTGTGTGCAGCCTACTAACAAGGCTCTTCATTGGAGTATTCTATTTGTACTCCGGCAATAAAAGAGTTCGCCCCGGGAAAAGGTGCCAAGAGACGATCCTTTCGTTGTGTAGTTCCTTGATGCCTTTTGAATCCCTTTGATGCTCTCAGCATCGTTGAACTTGTGCCTTCATTATGTCTTCATCCTGAAAACTAGGACAGTATAGATCTAGGCAAACATGACAACGTGAATGTCAAATGCCTCGGGTGATTGGCCAAAGGCACAGCGTTTGTGCACAAAGATCCTCATATGACCCTTACAGGATACCCTCCCGTCGTTTAACGAATGGAACCTAAAATAGAGGCCCCGGATGAAAGACTTCCTTTCAAAAGCGATGACTTAACTTCAGGTTCCATGCGATGTAAGTCTTTCAATGGGATCTTTGTCCCCAGTTGCTTTCACCATTGATTGCTAAGCTCATTTGGATCATCCACAGGCAGACGCAGTCTCGATCCAAAACCATATATTATAGCATTTGAGGCACCTAATCTAAAACTGCCACGTTATTGCGTTCAGATAGTACTCATCAAACTGGAGACGATGTCTACCGTATAGGCCCCACAATTGTATTCCAAAAGAAGAAACACATCGTTGAGTTGCTCAATTCCCATTGCCACTTCAGCGTGTCATTCAGCATGAAAAATTTCAGACTCTCATTATGAGCAAGCAGGAACACATGACATGTGTTCCTGCTTGCTCATCACTAAAGCAATTAAGCACCACCCAAACCGTGCTTCATTGTATAAACTCATTCAATCTCGCAGCACTAGTATACAAACACATCATCCCCCCCCCCCAAAACACATACGGCACCTCTTCGGTATTGATCTGTTCCAACTGCACCCTGGCCTGTCGTGATGGAGTGAGTCGTTGAACGGATACGAATTAGTAAAGATAGGGAGCTTCATGAAGTCAAATATGTCTGCAAAAAGTGGCACCATCACCAAGAATTACACAGCAACTTGGGGCAACATGACGATAACTCCCAATGAACTTATGTGTTGTGAACTTTCATTATTTTGAGAATTCAATTTCCAGTCAGTTGTGAGATTCCCGATGGCTTTGTCAGAACCAAACTAGAGGTAACATATCCTCGCAAAAGGCGAGTACTTATTTCATCCCCATTGCTGGAACCTTGGCATTTTGTTTCCCCGGCTGGCGCTTCTAATTGATGCAACAACTTGAACCAAGATGCAGAAAGCCTATTTGAGTCATTTTGGGACATGTTCCATAGTCAACAAAAAACAATGGCCCAGTGAGAGGCTGTCATTAGAAAACCGAATTCTACTTGTTTGATGGCTGTGATGCTAAGAACATGCAATGTACCTTCCGTGGAAACGTCTTGCGTATTACATAACTTCAAGCCTTCAAGCACATTACCCTCCTGGGAACTATATAACCTAGCCCACTTTTGGAACATCCGAGATGAGGTGGAGACATCTGCCATCCAAACCACCAGGAAGATCCGCTGTGGTAAAGGACCCCTATAAAATTCAAGAAAACCTAAAACCTTGCACTGTCGATGGGGGAAAAATGCCAACAAGGCAACAACAGCCCTGTAAACCAGCTGCAACCATGTGGATAAAAGGTGGTATGATGTTGTAAAAGCAATTTTGTTGATGACTGACACGGGCACCTAAAATGCTACAACATCTTACAAACACATGCTATTAACGGCATCTCCCTTGATCAGTTCCTCATTAGCCCATGACCTGGTGGGCAATGACACGCAAGGCCTTGGCGTTTCGGCTCAAAGTGGGCACAACCCGCATTTAAAAAAATCCAGTCTTTTTTCCGCAGGTTGTACCATATAATGAACCAACGCATGGGATAACAACAGGTTCCGTACACTCATTCACTTATTCCGTAGTCGCCGTAGTCGTTTCCTGCCACTCTCACCAGCGCGAGCCACACACTCACGCAAAGTAATGCTCTCCAAAGAGTCACAGCCCCGAAAGGCACACGACCCAATGTGAGCCACAGGTGCACCCCAAGTAAAGCTCGCCAAAGAGGTGCACTGAAAGAAGGCACCGACATCAATGTGAGCCACAGATGCACCCAAAGTAACGCTCCCCAGAGAGGTGCAGTCTGCAAATGCAAAGCTCCCAATGTGGGTCAAGGACTCACCCAAATTAATGCTCTCCAAAGAATTGCAGTCTTTAAAAGCAGAATTCCCAATGCAAGTCACAGACTCGCCCAGAGTAATGCTCGCCAAAGAGGTGCAGTCATGAAAGGCACTCTCCCCAATGTCGGTCACAGACTCACCCAAAGTAATGCTCTCCAAAGAATTGCAGTCTTGAAAAGCACCCTTCCCAATGTGAGCCACAGATGCACCCAAAGTAATGCTCGCCAGAGAGGTGCACCCTGAAAAGGCATCATCCGCAATGTGAGTCACACACTCACCCAAAGTAATGCTGGCCAGAGAGGTGCAGCCTGCAAAGGCACCATCCCCAATGTGAGTCACAGACTGACCGAATGTGATGCTCATCAGAGAGGTGCAGTCTTGAAACGCAAACTCGCCAATGTGAGTGACAGACTCAGGGATTGTGACCAAAACTAGTCCATGTAAGTTCTCGAAGGCAGCCTTGGAAATTTTTGCCACGTTGGAGGGGATCTTCACCGCAAAACATCCCTGCGTGTGGATGTCATTTTTCGTTGCAGCTTCTACTTCGTTCCTCGTGTATGCGACAGACACTGGGGATTCAGCACCCACGAGCCCTGCTTCGTCAAGTGACTCAGCATCATCTATGATTGAGCTGTCGCGAAGCAGCTCGACTTTTAGGACTTTGCGCTCAAGCGGATCTTGGCAAGGATGCTTCTCAAGGAGCATCATCTTCAACTCCCGAACTGTGGCTGTCATTGGAACATCAAGGGTGATGACACTGCCTTGTAAGGTGTTCAATTTAATTTCGCGAGACATGGCTGCTAAAAGAGCTTTGACTTTGACAAAGCAACAAAAAAACTGTTTGCCCAACAATTTGTTCTATGCTTTTAGACTGCGATGATTCTATTATAGGGGCCGGAATTTGCATGGTTCCATGAAAAATTGTACCACATTCCGCAGGGTTCTAGAGGCACTGGTGCAGAAAAGCCAAAGGACCTCTTTTGTCTTGAACATGGGACAACCAATAGAACATGAGTTCATAGCTTGAAATATATACACACACTCATTCAAAGAGGACTGCTGGAACCTGAAAATTCCGCCCAAAAATAGATATTTCACCAAGCTGAACTGTCAGCCCAGGAAAATGATGCAAGATGCGGCCTTTCGAAGATGAGTCTTACAAGCAAAAAGGACATGTTTCTACTGAGACATTGAGTTGTAGGAGGAAGTCGGACGGGTACAGGATACTAGGATGGTGAGGCACCATGGTGAAGATTGTGGCTGGAACTAGTTGATCATCGTGTAAAGATCACACACACCATACCACCGTTTGAAACCTTTTGGGCCAAAGAACTGCCAAACACATCTTTGTTCAATGAAAAGAAGCCCCCACGCTCAGCATCGGAACATGGCAAATCAACCCAAGGAATATGGGAAAATGTTGGACGTGGTCAATCTTGGTCATACATCTTAGTTGAATATTCAGAACATTCTGGAGCTTGAAATGGAGTGTTTTTAGTCTCACATGGGTGTTTGCAACATCTAATTTCATCTACTTCCAAATGGCATGAGCTAACACTATTGGAGACCGCGGTAATTTGGAGAAATAATTTGCTAGCAAGAAATACGTTGCAACTCTGATGCGTGATTGATATCTTCGAAGATGCGAGTCCGGCTTCGGAAATCATCAGTTTCAGCTGGTATTGAACGTCAGAATTTTGCATTCGAAACGCAACCTACTACATTTTGATTCATCTTGCGTCATTTTTTGTACAAACATGTTGAACATTGGTTGAACTTGATTGCTTCATAACTCCTTCATCTTAGGTGATTCCTTCATCACCAAGTCCAGAATCCCACAGCTCATAACAGATTCTGTACGCTGTGCACTCATTCACTCATTCCGTAGCCGTTTCCTGCCCTGCTTTGCAGGAATGGTGATGATTGCCACGGGATTGTCCCTGAATACTCCCACCAAAATGTGTTCCAAAGACTCTGGCAATGTGATGCTCGCCAGAGAGGTGCACCCTTCAAAGGCATCCTCCCCAATGTGAGTCACAGACTCACCCAAAGTAATGTTCGCCAAAGAGCTGCAGTCTTGAAAGGCACTTTCCCCAATGTTAGTCACGGAATCACCCAAAGTAATGCTCGCCAGAGAGGTGCACCCTTCAAAGGCACAGTCCCCAATGTCAGTCACAGACTGACCAAAAGCAATGCTTGTTAAAGAGGTGCAATATCCAAACGCAGCGTGGCCAATGTGGGTCACAGACGCACCCAAAGTGATGCTTGCCAAAGAGGTGCAGTCTTCAAACGCACTCTCCCCAATGTCAGTCACAGACTCACCCAAAGTAATGCTCGCCAGAGACGTGCACTGATAAAAGGTGAACTGCCCAATGTCAGTCACAGACTCACCCAAAGAAATGCTTGCCAGAGAGGTGCAGCCTTGAAAGGCACCGCTCCCAATGTGAGTCACAGACTCGCCCAAAGTGATGCTCGCCAGAGAGGTGCACCCAGCAAAGGCACCCTCCCCAATGTCAGTCACAGACTCACCCAAAGTAATACTCGCCAGAGAATCGCACTCTTGAAACGCACACTCGCCAATGTGAGTGACAGACTCAGGGATTGTGACCAAAACTAGTTCATGCAAATCCTTGAAGGCAGCGTTGGAAATGTTTGTCACGTTGGAGGGGATCTTCAACGCGAAGTATCCGTGTGCATGGATGTCATCCTGCTCTACGGCTTCCACTTCGTTCCTTGCGTATGTGACAGTCACTGGGGATTCAGCACGCACGAGACCTGCTTCGTCAAGTGACTCAGCATCATCTATGATTGAGCTGTCGCGAAGCAGCTCCACTTTTAGGACTTTGCGCTCAATCGGATCTTGGCAAGGATGCTTCTCAAGGAGCATCATCTTCAACTCCCGAACAGTGGCTGTCATTGGAACATCAAGGGTGATGACACTGCCTTGTAAGGTGTTCAATTTGATTTCGCGAGACATGGCTGCTAAAGGACCTTTGACGACGTAGCAAATTGCTATGAGTCATGATTCTAGCCAGCAACCATTATAAACAAATAAATATACATATGTATATACAGTACATTATATTGGGGTTGCAAAAGGTTTTCAAGGTTCCATGAAAAATTGTACCACATCCCGACGGTGTCCAACTGCCGCAGAAAAGTCAAAGGGCCTCTATTGTCTTGAACATGGGACAACCAAATAGAACATGAGCTCATAACCTTTTGGGCCAAATAACTGCCAAGCACATCTTTGTTCAATGAAAAGAAGCCCCCACGCTCAGCATCGGAACATGGCAAATCAACCCAAGGAATATGGGAAAATGTTGGACGTGGTCAATCTTGGTCATACATCTTAGTTGAATATTCAGAACATTCTGGAGCTTGAAATGGAGTGTTTTTAGTCTCACATGGGTGTTTGCAACATCTAATTTCATCTACTTCCAAATGGCATGAGCTAACACTATTGGAGACCGCGGTAATTTGGAGAAATAATTTGCTAGCAAGAAATACGTTGCAACTCTGATGCGTGATTGATATCTTCGAAGATGCGAGTCCGGCTTCGGAAATCATCAGTTTCAGCTGGTATTAAACGTCAGAATTTTGCATTCGAAACGCAACCTACCACAGTTTGCTTCGGTACAAACATGTTGAACATTGATTGAACTTGATTCCTTCATAACTCCTTCATCTTAGGTGATTCCTTCATCACCAAGTACCAGAATCCCACGGCTCAGGTTGCCAAACACGTGCCGCTTCGGAGGCCGTCTCTTCAATTTGACGACACGAGACTTCACTGCAAACACTGCCCCTGTCCTTGGCTGAAGATTGGGAGAAACTTTGGGATGTCGATTTGTAGGGATGGAAAATAAGTATAATTAGATGTGATCTAGGGATACCTTGGGTGTTACATCTCAAAATGAGGGGCCACTCTCTTGAGCCCTGTTAGTTTTCTCGTAAAATTCCAATAGAAAATTCATCATTTCCAACCATCACCAGGTGCAATGCACCTACCCCTCTTGAGAGTCCCCAACCACAGAGGCCACATCACTGAAACCTGGAGTTCAGCTGTGAGCTGTTCAATAAAAATCCTTCAAAAAAAGGTAGCTGAAAAGATCAACTTTCCAACTAAGCACCTTGGAACTCGATGATTTTGGAACTATCATCTTTTCCTACTAACAAGTTGTTGAGACGGACTGTAGGTGCAAAATGGTGCAAATGGATCTCAACCATTTGCTCACCCAAACATAAATATCAACTGTCAACTGCAAAAAAAAAACACAAAAAAAAACACCTGCCTCCTAGTGTGCGCATGGGTGAACGATCCAACCTCGGCATTGTGTGTGGTTTCATCGTTTTGTTGGACCTGGCCCAATGAACAGAACAGTTGAGAGTATGCCAGGCAAGCTCTTGGGCACAACATCACAGCACCAAATGCAAAGCAGCATGGAAAACACTCTCTTCAGTTGGAGTGGATCGTGTTTGCAGCATTCATAAATATATCTGACTGTGTAAGGATCAAGTTTTACATTTGTGTGCAAATGTCCGTGCAAGTGATTGAGTGTATTGACATTGATTGAAACAAACTAATGATAATAATACTCTACGTTGTGTCTAGCCTCTGCATATGCTACAAATGAGGCGAGTATCCTCCAAACTAACACAGCCATGACCCAAGGAATAAAGAAAACAACCTCAACTTTGCAAAGTTTCAATCTCACCAAATAGCAAATCCAAATAGAGAGTTCAATGATTTTTTGTCCTATGGTTTTTCCTGCTCTCAATATGTTTCAACATCTTTAATTATCCCCGCTGAGCACTAGTACCCAGCCCACTCGGGTGAAGCAGCCTCCGGAGAAGGCTGATCAGCAGCAGTTCAATCTGCTAGAAACAAAAGGAAAATGATGTTTTTTGGTCAAATATAATAGGTCACCCATCCAAAAAACACAATCTGAATTTCAAATCTTAGAAGTATATGGATCTTGTGATCACTGTAGTTTGACAAGTGGAGACCAACCGAGTCATCAACCTGAGAGACTCAGCAAACTAAAGCCATTAAAAAAATATTAATCTTTCAACCAAACAATTGGAGAATATTGGTCAGATTGGTATTACAATGGTATACTATACGCACATAGATATGTAAACATATCTATGTATACTTCCAGTTGCTGATTTGATACTCCTCACTCTATTTGTGGTGTTGTTTTGAGGGATGTTCGATCATCACAGCCTTTTGTTCAAGAATCCTGCTTGGTATCATGAGAAATCGAAACTATCAAGTGCCTGCAGTTTGTAAAATCTTTTATGTTCTAGGCTTATAATTATATAATATCATATAAATTAAATAAACCACGAGTGTCAATGACTATAAAAACACCCAATACAAGTATTGGACACCTTTTTCCACAATCGAACCGAGTTTGTTTCGCTGCGCCTCATTTTTAGACATCACCGAAATGACCTCAAGGCTGGGAGTAAACATGAGGCACCAGTGATCTACCAACCTTCTACTGACTACACCCGGATACTGATACCGGTGCGGCTGGGTACCTAATTTCATTTAAATTTACAATCAAGATTGACCAAATAGAAGGCTTTGTTTTTTTTTTGCGGGGGGGAAGCTTCTGAAATATGACAGCGACATCATTTCATAGAGGTATTGAAGAAAACGATGGTCTTTCCAACCGGGACATGGAAAATCTGTTGCTCACTTGCACTGCCCACAACGCTTAAACTGCTAAGATCTCCACTTCCACATCTTCATGGGCCGCCTGCACATGCCTGTGACACATGATGGAACACTGCGGCAGTGCGATCTGTCGGCAAAATCTAAATGTTCGTATGAGTTCTCTGTTTGCTCTCCAGCCCCATCAGATTGGATGGATAAAAAGATGGATGGACAAATAAGATTGACAAACAAGCAACCAGAAAAATCAACAAACAAAGAGAAAGAAAGTTGGAACTGGTAGAGATGAGCTACCCAAACTTGCTCAGCTGATAGATGAGTTCATGAATTTCTTTGATCAACGAATTTCAGTCTGTCCTTGCCAAGCACCACATGTTTAACGATGAACTTAACAAACCCCACCTCTCCAGAGAGCGAGTAGAACCCAACATTTTACATTGGTAGCACACTATATTGTTGACTCAAGCAAAGTACTCTATATTGGAGAACAGCATCAGTCTACACAAACATGTGTTCCCCTTCTGAATCTTTCGCCTTGACCTGACTGCTGACCACCTGCTTGTCATGGAGCTTTTGTGCTATGCAACCGTTGCCGGGTGCCCATCACAAAACAGATACCCCATGGCACCTAACAATCTGCAATGGTGCTGCTATCCTGGATGGCGATAAAAGTGGTGCTTTGTCTGGTTGGTTATGCTTGGAATGATCACCATCATGGTTGCCGGGACCGATATTATATCGCTCTCACCATCTTGATCTTGATGATATGGATAATGATGCGGATGATGAGGATAAAGATCACGATACGTGACAAAGTCGAGGATGTGAAGATATGATTGCATCTGCACGGAGGCCCCAGCAAAGAGAAGAGAAACACATTAAGTGTCTGAAAGCTGCTAGGCACAGTACCGCGGACATCTGACAAAACAAATACGACATCTAATGATTCTAATGTTTACTGCACACCTTCCGTTTACTATGCCGTCTAGAAACAACTCCTCTATGAATCTTTGACACCTTTGAACGAAGCCAAGAGGTCACCCAACTATTTGCAAAATGATACTCCACTCACGCTTACCGACCCAGCACTTCTATGCTTTGGATTCTTGATGGTCTTCCAGTCATCAAGGTCCCTAAGCATGTGTCACCAACCAAAATAACCCTGAAATTGCCAGGCTATCAAGCACTGTCCCTGGGTTCGTCATACGGAAATCACCAGTCATACATCATGTCCGGTTTCTAGATTGCAACCATCTCATCCAACTCCCCTAAACAGCATGGCAAAGCCTTCTTGCTTTGCAAAGTAATTTCCATTTCTAGAGGCACCTTTTAAAATTACAAATATTTCAGTCAATTCGGTTGTTAAAAATAAACAACTTGGAGAGACATGTTCCAAAAAGTAAATATGTGGAAAATATACCCCTTGGGATCCCCATGCATTTTTTACCTCATTGTAACCGTTGTAAGTTGTAACCACACCCTCCGGTCACTCCTCGGCGTCACTGGCATGTAGCCTTGCACAGTTGGACCTTTCGGCTTGAAATATCCCTCAAAAAATGGAAAAAATGGTGGCATCTTCCCCAATTTTCGGTGGAAACAGGTTGAAACCAATAAAACCAACTGACCAACGGTTGATTTGTAGAGATTCTGAGGCTCTGACTCTTAAGGTCAGCTCAGCATTTACTTTAAAACAAGGTACGGAAATACACCAATTCCTCAGGTCCAAAGCGCCTTCACCAATATAGTTGGCTAGCTGGAATCATCTGAACATGATTTTTGAACCTGAAACTGATGATTTCAAATATCCCTATTTGTAGATTCCATCTTGGTTTTTCCAGGGGGGTCGTTGTCATCTCATTCCCTGACAGAAGCTCCCTTGGATTTGGGCCTCGCTCAGAAAGGCCCTGATACCTCCGAGAAAATTAGCATCTAGTGTATCATACTAAATGAGATTGTTGAGCTTATAAAGGGGAGACCTAACAATGCATAATTCAGGGGATGCCAACGGATTTTGGATGCTGCGTTAACTTCAGCAGAGACAACTGTGCGATTATACACATGTAGACATTTATACGTTATATATGTATACATTGAGGATATTGAGGGTGTAAATCAAGCAAGTACCAAACATGCCATATCCACTGTTTCTTTAAAACAGCTAAATGGATAACATATCAGTAGTCTTCCAAATACATCTTGAGTTTTGGACTGCCACCATCCACCCCTCTCCCACCCCTCCCCGGCCACCTGGTGGAGCCATTGGGCCTGCTTGTTTGCAATATGGGTCACTGATTGTACACAGAAGCATGAGCCATACCAATGGTCACATCACATAGGTCCACTGCAATGTGTTGCTATAATTTGCTATATATTTGAGTCAAAATGTCTAGGGTTTTCCGGTGTACGAATAATACCAATTTGCAGAGAGGTTGGAGTGACATGGAGTGACCTTGCTATGGTTTCACGGTTTCAATAAAACTGTGCGTGAAAGATGGTGAAAGAATGTTCCAATTTTCCAGGTACACCCAGCTGCACACAGCACCTGGAAGAAAGATCGGAGGTCTCATCATGCCTGAGACATGCATCAGCTGGGCTTCAAGGAAACATTGAAACACCGTGATCAGCCAAGCTCCCCTGTTCCAGGAAGCCTCCCTAGGCTAAAATCTATGAATTTACTCGGGTGAAACATAGCAGGCATTCTTCATTATTATTACATCAGAAGCAGCCGCTGGGCCGTCTGACACTCTTTCTGTGTATGTTTTGGCCCTTATTTTTGGGGGAGGCTGGTTTAAGAGCCCGGACACAACAAGCCAAAAGTAATATGCATCCAAGAACAAGCAGCTCTCCAACCACTGGGACCACCCCGAAACAGAAATCATCATGCACTCTCCATGTTCAGGTTCCATTCTATCTTCCAAGGGTGCAAATGATTTTTGTGGCTGATACTTTTCTAACATTTCTGGGAAGAGACGAGAGTCAAAGAGGCATATATGTAGGTATATATCTACTGACATATACCCAAAATAGTCAAACCCATCATACAGTACCATGTGGATCATGTGGACAGTTTCCGTGGTTACATTCAACACCACCAGGTCCCGCATTTCGTCGCCTGGTCCTTGCATCGGAAGGCCTGTGATTCGGGTGGACTAGGACCAACCCAAAAATACTGCAGAATTGATGGTAGATTTCAACATTTCAATGTGTTCAATCCTCTCTTCAAAGAAACCTTTCATTCCGGAGAGTAAATGGTGGGAAACCTTTGTCAGACCCATCCCCTTGGACACAGTTTCAAATCGAAGAAATCCGTGCAACTTAGAAAGATAGTGTGATCTTTTTTTGATTCGGGGGCACAGGGTAGCCTTCCACAAGCTTACAGGCCCTGACCTTGCGGTGGGCACCCCATCATCTGTGGTACCGGTGGTGGTAGTGGTGGTCCTTGCGAAGAAAAGCAGGTGGTAAAACCAGCAGTCTCAACAAAGGAATTGTCCCTATACAAGAAAACATTCAATCATAAGTTTAATTTGAGTAGTTTTAAATGATCATCAATTTTCTGGAAATAAACGTTCCAAGTAATTATCTTAACATCCACCACCCGTAACATGCCATGCAAAGGCTGGTCAGTCCATAGTCCACTTCTTGCCCATCAGGTCCAAAGAGTGGACCAGGAGGACCTCCCTGCGAGGCGAAGCTGCGATGTGTAGATGTGGTGTCTACACTTGGTGCTATGTTTCCCTACTGGGGAGGTATTGGTCTCGGGAAAAGATGGAGGTTTTCCACCTGTTTTTTTTTGTTATTGCATTGGGTCAACAAGACATTAGTATCACTGAAGGGGTCACTGACCTCGGTGCAGTACCAACAATCAATCATCGCTATAGATTGATGGAAAGGAAACCTTTTAGAACCTGCAGAAAGGCACAACCTACTTTTAGACATGAAACATCACATTGCATTTCACAAGCCCAAGTGGGTTCCATATTCTTCCATGATGGCTTGGACCGTTCACAAAACATTGTACCAACTCATGGTGACCCTCACGTTGGAAGACAAATTGTCACCCGACCTTGAAGGTATTTGATATCAGAAAAAAAACACATGAACTGTTCATTCCCAAACCTGCCCATGTACATTTTGGGTTTTGGACATACCTTCCCGTCAAGTTAGAGAAGGTATAACGCCTTGAATCCAGTTTCGATATTAACGGCAATGTCTCGTGCAGGCTCTTCCACACCTATCCCCTAGGTCATCTGTGACTTCTGTTTTTTTTCAAATTTGTTTGAGTGTGTGTGTGTGTGTATGTGTTTGGGGGTTGAAGTGTGTTCATTCCTGTTTGCATCAACCCCACAAAACGCCGTTGCGGTTGACACCTCCATAGGAGCATGCCAAGGACGAGGCCTTGGGACCACACGAGATCTCTGTTTGGTGCCGGAGGGTGGGAGGGGTGCAGTTCAAAATTTTGATAAACGAACTATAGAAATAGCTGATCAAATATCATAATAATTTCCTTGGATACTATTGGTTGGTGGCTTAGCTTATCAAAATTCTTCTGGAAACTGGTTATCTAGTTTTTTTTTCCTCTCGGCATGAAGTAGCGTCTTGCTGCGGCCGTTAGCAGGCGTTGAATTCCTAAATGACTGTACAAATCTGCAGATGATTGGATGTCAAAACAGGGCTTGCACCTCTTCAGGTGGATTGGCCAGGGGCAAAATCGGGACCAAACGTCTTACCGAAGCCCGCTTGAAGTAGTGACATCACGTCAAGTGCAGGTAATTGCACTGAATGGTCCACCGGCAGTCGCTCAATGCTTTCCGCGAAGGCTTGTGCCATGGCTCTGTTCAGAGCAGGTGGATATTCTTTAAGTCTGGCCGTACGATACCGACCAAACTCATCTTTTCCAATGCTGGTCTTTCCGACCGTCTTGAAGACAGAGTGCTCTGCCACGAGATCAGCCAGCATGGGAAGTCCAACATACATCAGGTCAGTCGGCTTCGGGGACTCTGATCCCAAGGAACCCTGAATCACTCGAAGCCGGCTGACACCTGGCAGTTGTAGCCGCAAGGATGTAATGGCCAACCGCCAAATCGTGGCACATCCATCCTTCGTAGGTTCAGCTGGATGTTCAACCAAACCAGCTCCACCCATGATGGTAGTGAGGCAGAATGCCTCAAGGACGAAGAGGAGGAGCGTGGTCCCAAAGATGATTTGGGTAAGTTCTCCCAATCCAAGTGAATCCATTCCCCACGGGTGGCATTCGTCTCTCACAGCACGTGGTCCTCGTGAGCCTTCTCTGTGGGAGTTGCCATCCATGGAGACTGTACGGGCTTGGCTCCACGTTTCACAAGGTGGGCCGCCAATCATGGCGACAACATGCCCTTGGCGAATTGCACGTAACCAGAACTGTCTCGTCTCCTCTTTCATCAGGTCTCCCCGATTGGCATCGACCACGATGTCAATGCTCACAGTGTAGAGCGTGAAACCCGTGAAGTGGTGGCGGTCGAGGTAGTACTGTAAATCGCCAGGCCGTCTGCGTCCGCTGAAGAAATGCAGGAAGTATCTCTCCCGGCCAAAGTGGCGAGGTATGTGCGTCTGCCTCCACTGTGCTGTAGGGTGCATGACCAAGTCGGCGAGGTAGCGCTCCCACCCTCCCTCCTGATATGGCTTGTCTTTCTCGAGAGATCCCAAGAAATGCCAGTTGGAAGGATCAATGAGTTGCGGGCCAATCTCACAAAACCTGATTGCCAAGCCATCTTCAGCAGGTGGAGGGTGAGCACGTCGTTCCTTCAATGCAAAACCTACAGTGGTAGTCAGGGTAGTCCAGGACCTAGGTTTGGCCCGGATGGTGGCCTTGAGCTCCGCCAAAAGACAAACGTCCTCCAATACCTCATGCTGCCCAATGCAGCCATCGATGTCAGCGAGTAGACTGGTATCAAAATGGGATGGGAGCTCGTCGTCCGGATCCAATTGTGCACCAGATGGCTGTAGAGGTTGGGGGTCCATGACCAACCAAGAAAGGTGCGAGGCGATTGTGTTTCTCCTCAATGGCTTTGTGCTCACGCGTCCCAACCCCAAGCGCCGGTTGTTGAAAACCTCCACGTGCTTGTAGGATTCGTCGACATCGTGTAGCTGTTCGTAAGTGCTGGTGTACCCGTTCTGGCATGTGGTATTCACGTAGGCAGGCCGGGCAGTGCGTACTGTCGTATAGGTAGCGCAATTTGGAGTTATGACCATGCTTCCGCTGCATGTGCACAGCCTCACCTGCACGAGTCCGGCAGGGAAGCTCACAAAATAGACATCCAAACGGTCCAGCATCAACATCTTGATCAACTTGCTTGTCGGTAGGGCCAGCAATGGTTGACGGCAGCTTGCCAAATTCCTGTAGAATGCTGGTAATTCCATGATGTGCTTTGTCAACAGTGTAGCGATTCTTGGCCTGAAGAACATCATGGTAGACAGCACGTCTCACCAACCGCTTCCAATATCCAGGATATTGCCTCATCAGGAATTCCCAGTAGGTGAAGTCAGTCATCGGATCCGTAAGCGGACTGCTACGGCAAAGTTGCTTCCACATCCATTGAATGTCATCCTGGATGAGACAGCGCCACCAAACATCACCATGGAGTACGGACCAAATCTCGCTGGGAGCAGAAGTATAGAGGGAGCCCAAGTACCTTAGCCGTGTTTGCCGGAGCAATGTAGTGGGCGACGGCAACTCCAACGTAGTGAGGATGTCCTGGTCCGTCAGATGGCGGTCGTGAGCACCTCCAAGTAATCTCCTATAAAGCCGCATGATACCAACATGTAGCTTGTTCTTGGTCTTGGTATCCGAAACGTCCCACGACTCCATGCCGAAGGTCAGTTTGGTCAATACAAGTGTGGTAAAGAGCTGGGTTCGTTTGCGCAAAGGGAAAATCGGATTCTGAAAGACAAGCTTGCGATGTAGCCCAAAAGCTGTATGTGCCATTGCCAAACGTTTTCCAACCTCCCTTCTCATGTCACCTTTGGCATGGATAAGCCCGCCAAGATGTTTGTATTCACCACATACTTGGACCTGGTAGGTAACATGCTCCCCAATGACCGTAAGTCGACCTGCGTCGCGTCCATCAAAGTATGTCCTCTTGATCTGTCTGGAATCCTTGCCTTGAAGACTCAGGAGGACTGCAGTTTTACCCTTCCGGAGGTTGGGAGTCATACCATGTTGGCGGCAGAGATCCAAAATGAGGCCAGTGGCAATGCTCGTGCCGGTTTCAACTGCCTTTGCAGTGTCTGCCCAAAGGCAGATAGACAAATTGTCACACCAAGTAGGTCCAACGAAAGGCACTAAATCTCCACGTGGCTGTCCATGTAGTCCAGGATCGTCAAGGTGGGGGTATGTGGTCAAAAGGCCATGCGCTAAGAGTTGCTCTTGTAGTGCTTGTAATACCCGAGACCAGAGATATCCGAAGACGACGTCTGCGAAAGAATCTCCTGGACGCGTACCGGCAAGGGTACGTACGTGGTCGCTCTGGGTTCCCAACTGGAAGTGAGTATCAGTATGAAGTGCACGAAGGTATCTCTGGTGGTGGAACTCTGGGATGGCCGCCCGGGACACTGCAGACGGTGCATGTAGTTCTTGTCGGAGATCATGGAGTGTGCCTTCATCCAGGCCCAAGCGATGAGCCATTGCTGCCACCGCATCGTCTGTGAGCTCACCCCCCAGCGCCATAGGTCTAATGACTCTATAGAAGGCTTCAGTCAAGTCAAGGAAAATGATGCCCACTGAGTGTCCTTGTGATAGGTGCAATCGCAGGTGTGCACGAGTAAGATGAAGTGCGAAACCAACGGGAATCTTTCTCCTACCGCCCACTTGCTGTCCCTGTAGATAGTGCTCATAAAGGTCAGCCTGATGCTGACGAAGTGAACGATGGATGGTCTTTCCAATGTGAGATGAAACCAATAGTGAGCGGTAGGACTCACATGCATTGGTGGGTCCACGCTTGTAGGCCACAGCCAAACGCCCGCCCTTATGGACGATGTCCTCTTGTCCATGCACAGCTAGCTTCATAAGCTGTGTGTAGGTTGCCTTGGCCATTTCACAAGGGAAGGCATTGCAGATTTCAGGCGGTATCTCATCCTGACCAAGCGCCTTTCCAGTAGCAACCCTACGAAAGGCTCTCTCCAATTCGAAGAGCGACGGGAGAAGGGCCAGTGGCTCGTCAAGAGTCTGCTGACAAAAGGCTTCGAGGTTTGTGGTCCATTGTTGCCATAGCTCATCCGTGGTTACACGTTGTCCACATTCCATCTGGGCAAAGTATTGGATCCATCGATCTTGTGCTTCAATAGTAGTGGTGCAAACTTCTCCTTCTGCATCAACGACTTGGGGGAGTCCTGGTCGGCTTCTTTTGCGACTGTTGGAGGATCCAATGCAAGGTTTCAGGAGTCTCAAAATTTGCGAGGAACTTGATGTCGCCGGTATGGAGTCAATCGTTTCCTGGATATGCTTCTGCTTTGCCGTTCGCAGGGCCCCTTTAAGCGTGCGTGCGAGGACAGCAAGCTTTGCTCCTAGCTTCATTCTGATACAAGATAGTAGGATAGCGTAGCCAGTGTTGTGGCATGGCCACCAATTGGTCCTGACGCAATGTCTCCATGATGAGAAGATACTGGTGAGGAGTTCTCGTCTTAGTGCTGTGAGAGTGCTGCCAAGACGATGTTTCAGTCGATTTCGTTGACTCCTGATCTCCCAGATCTCATCAGTGAGGAAGGGCTTCCTTCGCGGGTTGCGATTGCTGCCTTTCACAACCTGCTGGGTCTCTCTGAGTGCTTGATGGATGTGTTTGTTCAAGCCTTCGACTTGGCTATGGATATCACACTTCCAGGACGGTGTACGATAGCACTTGAGCTGAGATCGTAGCAGGCCATTGTTCTTAATAGTATGGCGAGGACATGTGCTGTGTGACTGCTTGCGGAATGACAGTGGCAGTCCATTTGAGAGATGCTCCGACTGGTTGATGGTCCAAGTCCCCGTTGCCCAGTTCTACATCGTAGAGCACTGTGGAATATTGGCAGCGATGGCCTTCAGAAACCGGTATCAGAATATGGTCAATCCTGCGCTCATAGTGTCCATCCGGGCTCCTCCACGTGCTCTGGGGTCCATGATGGCAGGCCATAGAGGACGTGAAAACCAAGTCAAGCTGCTGGGAGAAGTCACGGACAAAGTCAGTGTTCGCCGTAGCTATGTCATCGGAGTGATGTACATGGTATTCGTCCGTCGGTCCTGTGGTTGCATTCAGATCTCCTAATACATAGAGCGGAGCAATGTCCTTGTAGGGAGTCAGCAAGTCGACTGTTTTAGTCCACCAAAGTTCTCTCTCCTCAGCGGGTCGTCCAGACTGCGGTCCATGTAGCACACAGAAAATGCAGTCAAGATGTGGGGTAGTCACACGTACAAATAGTCGTCGAGGATCTTTGTGGAGTACAATGAGGTGGTGTGCAGCAAAGTAACAAGGCGTGCGTCCGATCCAAGCGTAGGGAATGGTCCTCGATAGCCAGAACTCGACACCATGGTGACCACGGTCATGGCCGGTGGACAAGCGTAGGTAGTCAGAAAGGCGACCGCAAAAGATCTCATCTGTGCGGGCTTCCTGTACACCAATGGCATGAATTGCATACTCGGCAAACTGTTGTTGTAGAAAAATGAGTTTGCCTTGGTAGCCCTGCGGTCCTTTGCCCAGAGTCTGCACATTGGCAGTGACCATGCTAAGAGTGATGAAAGCTTCACGCGGGGCAATTGGTTCAGGTGAAGGTTCCTCGACCCGTTGCGCCGGTAGGCAAGGTGGTTCCACACAGAAATGTCCAGCTCCGGTGGGAGGTAATCCCGCAGATTCGTCAGCAAGGTACATCCATAGGAAAGGGAGTACAGGACCAAGGACATGGAGGTCGACTTGTTGTCTCCGCAACCAATGTACCGTCTTGGCTGACCATTTGGCCGCAGCGTCACAGATCTCATTCCAAATTTCACCAGCATGGCCCGGTACGTGTTGCAGTGTGAGTCCTCCTGCAGGTAGTGCCGCTTCAAGGGCCTGAAAAACACCTCGTACTAAAGCATGATGGGAGGCAGGTCCCTTCTCCGTAGTACCGCAGTATCCAAAGGCAAACTGTCCTTCCGTGGTAGAATCCGTGATGAAAACCGTAGGAGTGCTGACATTGAGGGCTATTCTCCACAAACCAGCCCAAAAAAGGGCCTCTCGTTCCGATATGTCAGATCCGATTCTTTTTGCTCCCAGGCAAAATGGGGACTCCTGCTCATAGCTCACAGGTTGCGTAGTGAGTCCAATAAGTGTAAGGTTCGACGGCTTACCATTGTCCCCAAAAGTCTCTCCAAGTGCAATGAAAGCCCAAGAGTCAGGAGTGCCCTCCCGGAGGGCTAGTGCAGGTTCCCAAGGGGAGGCATGGTAAATAAAACGTTGGGAATCAGCTGCTTCTTGTTCGCATAAAGCCACTTGGATGTGACTTGACGGAACTCCATCTGGTCCCAAAACGTTCAACTGAACAAAGTCGCCATGCATCATCTGGCGTCTGACCCCATCTCCTGGTGGCCACGGATTGTGGTTCACCTTCAAAGTGCACTGGATGGTAGTCAGCTTACAAAGTCGAGCGGACGACAACAAGTGGAGCATGTCCTCCCTCATCATCCAGCCACGGCACCAAAGTACTCTCCGAATATGAGACCCTGCCACCGTTGGGTTGTCCTCTTGAATTTTGACATCCGCGATGATGAGCCTATCGGCCGGATCAGCCTGTCGTTGCCTGTCTACGGCGAATTCAGCAATGTAGGTCTCATCTGCAGTCGCTTCAAGGTCGGCCGGTGGCCAAGTGACAATGTGCAGGTCGGTGTAGCCATGACGTTCAGGTGCGGCCCAATGCATTCTAACTTGTTCCGATAGTGTTTGTGGGCTCGCTCTGTCCAATGGTAGTACCCGATGCTCTCTAGATAGACGAAAGACGTGAGCCAGAAGATGGGTTGAGGAACTCTGCGTACTGAGTGGGGTGTCTACAGCACGTCTTGGCGACCTCGAACACTCTCGTCCACCTCCTCTCTGCATAAGTGATGTATCATCAGTCACAATGGTGCCCGCGCCGTCAACCGGCTCAATTTCACTAAAAGGTGGCCTACGAAGATCAAACCAGATAGGAATGTATCGTCCGCTCACAACTGGTCGGCTCTGATCCCTGCCAATCCAACGACGGTCTTCAGTGCCAAGGGGTGCTATGATGTGAAAAGGTTCACAAGCACAACGATCAGCAAGATACTGTAGATTAATAGTTGGTGGCGCAAGGTATGCTCTCCATGACCTTTGTGGTTCTGGTCCACGAGCATCGATCTCTTGAAATGTCAGCAAAATGGGCCTTGTGGGACTTCCAGTTGGCCGGTTGCATTCAACAAGGAGGAGAAGCATAGGTCCTTCGTTCCTGTAAAGAACAGGGTTCGGACGCACGACCGTTGTTTTGATGGTGTCTTCCGGATCAATGTGTCCTCTCCAAAGACGACGAATTCGACTGTGCAGATTCACCATCAACTGTGCTCTGATCTGCCCGTCACGGGACTCAACTGGTGAGTCACGGCTGTGATGCAGCAGCCATGTGCGGAAGTACACCTGTAGATGCCCTGATCCATCCCTGGCAACTGCTTGTAGGCTCGAGGCGACCATATAGATTGACTGCTCGGCCCAATTTGGGGGAGGGACATCACGAGTGATGATTGTCTCACCATGTAGATGCCTTCTTTGATACGGCAGCTCGTCGTCGAAATCTGTGATCAGATTGTGGTTGGGTTTGAAAGTGCTAATGCCCGGCATGAGATCACCATGTCCCAACGGAGTTGTGCTTGCTTGAAGTCTTGGTGCATCAGTTGGGTCGTGCCAGCTCAGTGAGTCGCACCAGCGGTCAATGACATGGGTACTCAGAAAGCCAACGACCCGACAGGGGAATTGATCCGAAGGATGAGAACTGTCAGCGAGTAGAAGGTCCTGTGGTTTGAACTTTCTAAAGGAGGGAGTGTGAGATGCAATTTGCGTGAAAGACGAGGCATCAGATGAAGCGGTGTCTTCAAGCGCGATCTCAATCCGTTGAGTGGGTACTCCTCTCCTGACGTCTCGTAGTATTGGCAAGTACAAGCCATCAACAACTGCTCGCTCCTCATGTTCGGCAAGCCACCTTCCGTCAGGGGTTCCAGCTGAAATGATGAGATGTCTGGAATCACAATGTACAGGCACAACTCCAGCAAGAATTTGCGGCGTGACTACCTCAGGTGCAAGGTAGGGCAACCAAGTCCTGTGTGGTGATGGCCCAGCAGAATTGTGCTCCTGAAAGGAGAGAAGGATTGCTTTCCTTGCACCAACACGAGGTCGATTGCACTCCAAGAGAATGTGAAGTCGAGCTAGATCTCCGACAAGGCGGCGCCGGTGTAGGTTGGACAATTCTCATACTAAGACGGTCACCTTGCAGAATGTCAGGCTGCCAAACACTCCGAAGTCGATCAAGTAACCTGAGGAATAGCTGGGCTGGGATAGTGCAGTCCTTCCAGTGCATGGGGCCGAACCTGTCATGTGGTACTAGCCAGGATCGGATTTGAATCCGTAGCTGGTGAGTCACATCTCTGATCACCGCACCTCGATCAGCAGCGTACCGCAATCCTGGGAGACGGTTCCAGTTTGGTGGGGGAATGATAGTGCCAGCAATGCGTGCACCATTGTGAAGTCTATACTGATACGGCACTTGATTGTCCTGGTCAGGGACAATGTCCCCGTTGGGACGTTGATGGATTACCCTCTCCTTTGCCGGAATCTCTTGAACGTCACAAGAGCTCAGTGAGTCGCACCAGCGGTCATAGACATGGGTACTCAGGGAGCCAACTTGTACGTTATCGGGTTCCACATGACCAGTGGTTGTCCCATGGTCAATTGTAATAGGGTGGCCTGTCTGCAAAAGGGAGGCACCATCGTCTTCAACATGCTGTAAGGATACTAGAACTTCAAGGAGTGATCCAGCCTGGAAATCAATGAGCTCTGAAATAGGAATGGATCGTCGTTCAACTTGAATTCGTTGAGTGTATTTAAGAATGCTGTGGAATGGAATCTAAATAATGAAATATAATTAAATAAAGAATTAAATAGTAATACATAAGACTATATAATGTTATTTAAAAGTTATATTATATCTTAATAATATCTTTCATAAAAAAGAATATTCTCGAAAAAACAAAGAAACTTCTTTTTTTCTTTTTTTTCATAAG
>DF240451.1:65026-112234 GCA_000507305.1 Breviolum minutum Mf 1.05b.01 | reverse complement strand
TGATTGATGATGATGATGATGATGATGATGATGATGATGATGATGATGATGATGATGATGATGTGATGATGATGATGATGATGATGATGATGATGATGATGATGATGATGATGATGATGATGATGATTAACACCTACAACAAGAAAGGGGACATGAACCTTGGCAAGCACTCAGAGATGAAGAGGACTGACTTGTAGTGTTAGGTTGTCCCCATTCCCCAGAATTGGTAGGGAGAATGAAGGTTAGGTTGGGGTTCGCGACTAAACATTCTGCCCTTTTCCCTTTGTCTGAAGGGCCGCCACCCCGACTAAACATTCTGGCCAAAATATAATGATATTTCACCAACATTGGATGACGGATTTCTCTGAAATAAGGCGTCCCATTCCCTTCCTCAGCTACCTTTTGCATTTTCGGTCGTGTGACGTCGATACTATGACTTGACCAGAAACATGTAAAAATCCTGGACTATGACTGGGAAGGTGGACCACCCAACTTTTACTTCCATGATTCTGAAGATCAATCCTGACCTGTCACCAATCAGCTTTCATCGTCGCATTGGGAACACACGAAGTTTCCTGCATCATAAAACTTCACCACAACAACAACAACAACAACAACAACAACAACAACGACAACAGCAACAGCAACAGCAACAGCAACAACAGCAACAACAACAACAACAACAACAACAACAACAACAACAACAACAACAACAACAACAACAAGAACAAGAAGGGCCTCCGTACATAGACCTCCGGCCCTGATTCATCTGTAACGGGATGATGAACATTTTCACTTTGATTTCTTCACTTTGCAATTTGTTTTTTCTCTACTGACAACCTGGATACAGTACGTGGAATGTTTTTGTTTGAAATTCGGGTTCCTTAAAATCTTTTTGGGTTTTCTACTCACTGTTACACATCTATTGGCTCCGAGTGTTATGCTTGTCACCGCCATCCGCATGAAGCTTCGCGCCATCCACATCGGAGCTGATGTCTGACGGGCGCCCAAACCGCCGTGAGGGAATCTTCGTCGCGACCCATAATCTGACAACACTTCTTCACCTGGGAATTGAACACAATTCAAATGGCGGGTTGATGGTGATCTTTGAGAAATCATGGAGAGGTACACTACAAATCAAATCCTAAAGATCCTAAAGAGAAAGGTGGATGCACGTCCTCTGGGCAAATTACGATATTTCCTGAAGCTGAATTCTTCGGATTTTTTTTTGGGAGATTCGACTTACTAAACCACCATGCTCAATCCATTTCGTGGGTTTTCCCTCATCTTGCGCTTAGGTCACCCTGATTTGAGTAGAAAATACAGAAGCCTCATCTTCCAGTTCCCTATATGTATTTGGAACTTTGGGGGGGTGCGGTTAAAATTAAACATCCTACCCTAAGGATCTTGGACCCTCCAATGGAAGGGTTTGAACCTGTATACCAGGGGTCCTCAAAATAGCCAGTTTTGAGGGTCCAATGATCCTTAGGGTACAAACAATAGCTGCGGCTCAGTTTCACCAGCTCTATCACGGACCAGCATTTTCCAACTCCAAGCGGGCACGTGGAAACTTAGAAACCTGGATCCGTAGATCCTTAGCATTGCTTCCTGTAATCTTACATGGATTTCTAGTTGGTGGTTTCAACCCATCTGAAAAATATTAGTCAAAATGGAAATCTTCCCCAAGTAGGGCCCGGGTGAAATTAAAAAAATGTTAGAAACCACCAGGTAGTGGATTTTGGATACCACTTGGGAAGTGCTTCCAAATCCCGCACATCGCACAAGAAGATTCGCCCAAAACATCGCAAAAAAGCAACCCAAAGTCCCCCAAAAGTGTGACAAAAACTCCCCTACGATCGTTGTAAATGGAGTTATAGGGCCCCTATAAATTGGCCGAAAATAAATTGGTATCTAAAGGGCTACTGACCCCCATAAGTGAAGTTTAAAAAAGGTTTTTATAACTCCCTTTTCTTGGGCTTCCGAATCACTCCAATTGGTTTACTCAACAACAACAACATCCCCAATCCCCCCCGCTGGTTAACTAACTGCCCACCCTTGCCAAGGTGGTACGACTCGCAATGTCCAGTGCCTGGTGAGGTGACTTGACTCGACTGGACAAGTCTCGACGACTTGATGAGGATCAATGGATGGGTTGGCTTCGATACGACGCTACGATGTTCCAAGGAATTTGGGATCAATGGTTGGGATCAATGGGTTATAACCTGATTATAAATGAGAGATGAATTGGGGTAGTTATAACTTAACTTATAACCTACTGATCCTAATCTTTTACTAACTTCCGACGGGACATCCAAGTAGTTGTTGCTGTGGTTGTACCTATCCCGAGAAAACATAAACACAAACACAAACAAAACGTTACATACATGGAGCATCCGACACACTTTTTTGAGAAGAAAAATCTGCTATGCACGCCAACACCTTGAACCCTATGATGCTGTTGATGGTTCAGAAATCCTGCACTACTTAGGATGTAAAGAACCCTGTAAACAATGGGATAAACTACTGGCAGGCCGGATTTCTGAACCATCAGCATATCAACAGTAGTGGATAGTATATTACTGTTGATTCACTAAACATTCTGGACACCTTGAATCCCACAATGATACCGAAGCTTGGCGGAAAGCACCCGAAAAACACACCCCACCTGTCCCCAGTACTCTTCAGCACGATTGCTGATTTCCTCCGAAGACCAAAGAAACTTCACCTGAGATGACTCAGATGACAACAAACCGCCTAAGCAAAGTGGGTCCCAAAAACCCGTGTTAGGGTGAAACAACTCCACTTCTACGGTCAAATAACCCCTGTTACCCGTTTATTTTTCGGCCATTTCCAAGGGTTCTAACCCCATTTCGAACTGGTTACATATTTAGGTGTGAATGGGGTGAATAAAACCAGCAATCTACCTGTTTTGAAGCCATAAGGCCGTGATTTCAGATTTTCGCCCCTGCAAATGGTGGGAAACGGAGACGAAAAATCCTTTCCTTTTGGGTTTAAAAGACCCGTTTTCAGGGGGCCAGATGATTGGGTTCAGGGCGTGTTTTTTCTCCACTTATAGGGGCCCAATAGCATCCATATTTGTAACGATTGTAATGGCACAGCTTTGATGCCACGAAGTAAGAGCGGGAAGAACCACATTTTTTTGGGACCCATCCTTTGCTTGGAACATGTCGTTGTGGGAAAATGCTCATTCTTGTTGCTCAGTTAAGCTCATCAGAATCACCATTCGCACACCGCAGGAAAAAAACATGTTCTGGCGACCAAATCCTTTGCGTCTCCTTACTTCATTGCACTTTTCAAAAATAGAATTGGGCAGAGCACGAAAGATTGACGGAAAGCGATGGTAACCTCCGCCAACCTTAATGGCCGTCGCACAGTGTTTTTGGTGGCATCCATCCTCCCTCCCTCTGCCACTTCCACTGTATGATCTTGCAATGTCTGATGCTCCGTTTCACGTGCCTTCCTTAAGGATTGTTATCTTTTTGGTGGTACCTCTATCTTGCCTCCCTCTACCACTTCGGTCGGTAGGATCTTGCAGCTTCATTGTGTTTTTGGTGGCATCCATCCTCCCTCCCTCTGCCCAAGACTTCTGTACCTGAACAGCTGATCCAATTGTTTTGAGCCACATGAAAGAGCCCTGGCTCAATAACGCGCGGATTCAAAAGCAGCCTCCAATTTCAATCGCGCCATTTTCGTCTTGACGCTTTTCATCTCTGCCTCCGACCGAACTCGAACTGGTCCCGCATGAATCCAAAATTCGTCCTCAAGAACTCCTGTGGAGGAAGTACAATGACCCTTAAAAGTTTCACTTGAACCAGCGCTTGCTTGGCTTTCCTGGCATTCACTGTCCAAAGAACATCATTCTTGCGGATGCTGTCCTTGAAAGGTTTCGGCAGTGACTGGAATCCTCCAGACCTGATCATTAGACCCAGTTCAATCGAAAGAAGAGTCTTCTGGGCCGCTTTGCAAGACTGCAATGCAATATTCTAATTATAAGGCATTTTGGAACCTTGGAAGCTCAACTTTGTGTAATGATCAATTACTTTAAAATAAGCTAAAGGACAAAAACCACGTTTTTATATTCAGATCTCCCCGGAGTTGAAGGTTTCAGCCATGGGCACAATGAATAGTTTGCCCGCATTGGAGGAATTCGCTTGAGAGGAACAAACGAACAATAATTTTTTGCGGTTGTGGGAGGGCATTCCTCACAATTTTCCCGGAGGTTTCAAACACCTCAAAATGGTTTCACACATTTCGCCCACCAAAAAGCTCAAGCTTCCAAAAATGTCCGCGCAAAAACCCAACCAGAACAAATCCTCGCCTTGGACATGTCCATGCCAGTAGCTTTCCACACTTCAATCAGGTACCTGAAGCTGAAAAACCATCCAAAAATGCTCCGAATCCGCGTCGTTCCTTAAGGAAACGGCCCAAGTTCTTCGGCCAAAACAACATCGGAAAAAACATGGCGATGAATTCCCTGGCCGGATGAAACAATAACCCGAAAAATAATTCTACTCCACCGAAAACTACCAGATCCCCTTAAAAGATGCTGGTTGGAAGACAAACATGTTCCTATTGAAATGGTCCCTTTTCAGGCGACTGGGCAGATTAACAATAATTCAAAAAAGCGGCGGGTCGGTCCCTATAGTTTGAGCACCCTAACTATCCCGACCCCTGGCTATTTTGAGGACCCAAAAGCATGCTTGTGAAAAACAGGTTCATTCACCCGAAACTATTGGAGGGTCCAATCGCTGAGTTGGTGCGAACCACCCTCACCTTGTTGCTCATTTGCTCCAAAAAAAACATGTGGGAAAATGGCCGTCTTTAGCATGAATGCTCATCACTATTCGCACCCAGGCAGTTAAGTAGTCACAACATGTCACAACCCCATCCTCTTCCAATCCGAAAACCCCGGTATCTGCCGGAAAAAAAACATGCAGTTCATTGACTTGACTTGACCTT
The DNA here is from genome assembly GCA_000507305.1 of Breviolum minutum Mf 1.05b.01. Lineage (NCBI taxonomy): Eukaryota > Dinophyceae > Suessiales > Symbiodiniaceae > Breviolum > Breviolum minutum. Next base: position 107,254 of record DF240451.1, on the reverse strand, counting down.
TCTTTTCGGTGAGAAAAAAACGTCAACCCCAACCCACCCCCGTTGTCTTTGGGAAAAAAAAAGATCCCTCCGTCCCCAAGTTGAGTTTACGACTTTTCTTGTCAAGATGTGCTGATCAAACCCTTGCGGGGTTTGTCGCACCCCTTAGATCGCTTCCCTATGGCTTGGGGATTTGATTGATACCACCAGCTCCAAAAAATCCCTCCCTTCCAAGTACCAGCGTTTGGCCTTTTTTTTAAAGTCCCTAGTATGTCCATGATGAAGTTTATTGCAATGGAAAGATAGGGACCCCTGATAGGGATCTTAGAATTGAAAGTCAAAACTAGACTAGATTCTTTAAATGGTGATTTCATAGAGGGTTTACCAACTTGGACGGTAAAAAGTCTTCTAAGGAAATTCAATAAATTACAGCTATATACCATCATTCACTGGTTGCCGAATCACACATCAATCCCGAGCAATCCAAACGGCTTTTTTTTCATCAGGGAGGATTCCTCGTTTGCGAACGACGCGTTTAGGTGTTTGTTTTGTTCCTGATTCCACTTAGGGCAACGGGTTTAGAGAGAACATGGTGTGTATGTTAGCCGGCCAAACGATAATAAATCACCAACCTTGGTATCGCTGAAATTTTCGGGGATTTCCCTTCCTCAGCTACCTTTTGGGGTTTGAGGTCGTGTGAGGTCGCTATAATTTGACCCAGATGTTATGCTTGTTGTGCTGCATTTTTCCCCTTTGACTTTTGGGGCTTTGATCTTAAAACAAATCCATGTCGATCGCCCCGAAAAAAAGATGCCTTACAACCACAGGTCTAAGGGAAGAGTCGTTTCTTATAGATGTGCTTAAGGTGGTTGGATAAAATTGCAAAGAATTCCCAAATGGTGGTTTAATGGTGATTTACCCATGGTAGAAAGGTAAAAGGTCACCTTGCACAAATCCAAGAAACGTCGTCAACTGACACATGCCCTCAAGAAAAACTCTTCACCAAATCCAGCAGGTCACATTCCGGGTTGATTTTTTTTTCGAGAGACCCTCCAGGAAATTAACATATCCCACCTGGGGAAAAGGAAAATCATCTTCAAATATGCCTTATGAGGGGGATATGTTAATTTCCTGGAGGGTACTTGATGGAGGCAGTTCTTTTAAGGATGTCTTCTTTCAACATGTTTTTTTTTTATCCAGTGAATGGCGGCCAAGATTCGAGGCTCCCAAATTTGTAAAAAGCTCAATTCAAGGTGGGCCCAAAAACCAAAATATACATGGGGTGATGTTTAGCCCCATATATGTATAGTGGTTGTAACCCCAGTTACCCATTGATTTTCGGCCATTTATAGGGGTTAAGTCATAGCTCTATGTCCAACCAGAATGGACCTGTCAGTGGGGGGTGGGGCTCCACGGGCCCACCGTGCGTTCTCCCTCCCAACATTTTATCAAAGGTTGGATATGTTGTAAACTCGGAGGATCAACCCATGTAGTAAGTAGTTAGTAGTCAACCCATTTAAAAAGTATTTAGTAACCCGCATTTATAAGCCATGAATGGTCATTTGGAAGGGGAAAAAACCCCGATCCTTAGGGGACGAAAACTAACCGTAGTTGCTAACTACAAACCTAATTTGGGATGATCCTCCAAGTACCAGATCAACAAACCGGCCCATCATCTCGCTTGTTTAGACTTGGCGTTTTACGGCTTCAAACCCTAAGGGTCCGGATCCAAATTCCATGGAGAGGGTAACGGCGTACGGTATATTTACCATCCCTGATGGTTGGGAGATGATCCTTTCCTTTTGGGATGTGGCCCATTTTCAGGGGCAAACTGCTGTTAGTTTTAGGGAGGGCACCTATTAGTTGACCATATCAAAAAAATCAACTATTCATGTAGGTATTTTTACCCATGGATTCGTCATGGGAAATAGTTCTGAGCCACAGTCATTTGAGATTGTGATTCCCCTTCCTTATTGAACAGTGGAAAAAGTTCAATCTGTCAAACTTGTTGGACCAGCAGGTGATTTTCATCTTTTTTTCTGCGGGATGGGTGGAGTAGTTGACGTTTTGTTGATTTCTCTGGCAATTCAAATTGAGCAACAAAACCCTGACATGACATGAAACATGAAATCTTGATGGCTTCATGACGGGATTCTGAAATTTCATAGCTTATGACATAATCTGTATATAACTCGGCAGTTTGCCATCAGCAAATCTTATCAGACCTTTGTTTTGGCACTCCTCAGGAACTTTCGCGACCAAAAACCAAGGGGGCCAACTTCATGGGGGACATTTTTTTGAGGATAACGTTTCTTCAAAAAGTGGTCAACTGACACATGCCCTCACAAAAAACTTCACCAAAACCCGTAGGTCACGTTCCGGGTTGAAATGCTTCTTTAGATACTTGATGGATAGTTCAAAGGCGAGTTAAAGACGGACCCCCCCAAGAAAGAGGTGACCCAAACAGATCCCCAAATGGATTCCTATTCTTTTTGTCACACTTTTCGGGAGAAGGGGTGGGAAGGGGTCCCAAATTCGGAATCGACAGAGCTTCATATATACTTAGACCGAGTAATTGAATCAACCTGACATGAGTGCAGACTAGGTCTACGACACAAAATCACACAAAATCCTGATTTAAATGTCGAAGGGGCCACTTATGGCAAGGAATTTTGACAAAAAACGGCATGAAACAATTTAACAAACATTCGAAATCTCCATACATTTGTATTCAGAGCTTGATTCCTTCTTTATATCCTATAGGATCAAATCAAACTGATGTATTGACTTGTCACATTTACCATAAAAAATCAAGCATTCATGTAATAAGTAAATATACCATTCCCATGGATCCTATGGGTATAGGCAATAGGATGACAACTGTCCTAAGAAGTCAACGAAAACATCTCATTCAAGGTCTTTAGCTGCTAAATGTTTAGTAGGACAAACCCTTATGACATTCCAGTGTACTGATTCGTTCAGGTTTCAGGATGCTAAACTTTCATGTCTTATGACTCATCATCCCTATGTCGTATATTTTGACCAAAACTTCAACTTGAAGTCAACTTCCCCTCCCGGTTTTCGACAACGCCACGGCGTGGGTCTTCGACCGGCCATCCAAACGGCGTCGAGGTAAAGGGCTAAGTGAATGGCCAGCAAGCACTCTTGAGGCATGAAGGGGTTTCAATTTTTTTGGGGCTGAGTAGAACTGCTGATGCTTCGGAAATCCAGCGAAGGCAAGGTTGGACGTTTGATCAGCCTATCATAGTTTATCCAACTCATACATATCACGTGGTGATTAAGGCATTTGGTTCAAATCATGCAACATCATTTGACAAAAAACTTCACTTTTGGAAAAACACATGGTTCCATCTGTGCTAATTATCTCCGATTCTCGTTGTTTTCAAAGTATCAATCCATCTCGACCCGTAAGACATGGAAATGTTTCAGTGGTTGAGTTATATACACATCTCGAAAATATTCTTATCAACTGTGTCATCATATCCTTTTTACTTATCAATCCAGGCCCAGTAAAGTTTCACCTGCTTGACATGGATTTGCAAAAAACTCCCACAAAATATTGCCCAAAATGGTGAACTTACAATAATAGAAAGGCTACACACACAAACATCGCCAAACAAACAAAAAACAAACCCTTCACAATTTCCAGGGGGTTTCCCTTATCCTCCGCCAAAAAACCTGACATGGATGTTCTTTTTTTGACATTGAAACCCCTTTCAAGAAATCAACATGGGTGTTTCCAAAAAAAAATGGACCCCCCAAATCATCCATTTTAAAAGTGTTTTCCATTATAAACCATCCATTTTGGGGTTTTTCCCCCTATTTTTGGAAACACCCACATCGGAGAATTCGCAATTTTTCCCTCCACCTTTCTGGAACCTCTCAGACGCGCCGCAGCTGGTTTTCCGACAACTGTGTCTCCACCTGACCATGGGAAAGCGAGGTTGCAACCCGAGGTTGCAACGGAATCCGGTTTAGGAAAGCCTTAACACAGGCACAGGCGTTATACATTCATTTTTCCTATGAATTTTCACAGCTTTGAAGTTGGACATGATACCAGCAGAACCCTTCTGAAACATAGTGGTTGGGGATTGTGTTTAATTCGGTAAATGTGAAGAATCTTACTTTGAAACGTTGAAAATGCTTACCATGATAATAACAACTCCATGTTTTCAACTTTCAACAAATCCATGTTTTCTGGTTCAGATTTGATCCATGTTTTTCTGGCTCAACTGAGACTATCAGCAAGTTTGCTTTATTTGTGTTCTCACTTATTGGCAATTTCAGATTTGTTTCCTACCAGGAAAAAAATCATATTATCCAGGCAATTTTTTAGGGGTGCCTAATTTCAAGACAGCTTTCAAATTACTCATTATTGCCATAACCCGCCGTATTCAGCCATTTTGAACCATGAAATAAAAAAGTTCAAACTTGACATTTTTCCTATTTTTTTCCTACTAAATATTCGTCATCCCCACACACTTTTGAAGGTCGGCCATTGGTTGAGTCAGTATATACTTGGAGCCATCAACCCACTTAGTTGAGGGAGGTAATGGGTACTGTACTTCCGCCATTTATAACTATAGATCCACCCGAACCTCAGGGGACTTACTAACGAAAACCATGGGGCTATTGACCACTTCCTAAATGGTTATCTGGTTGGTGGTTTCAATCCATTTGAAAAATATTAGTCAAATTGGATCATTTCCCCAAGTAGGGGTGAAAATAAAAATATTTGAATCAACCAGCTAGTTATTAGTTATTACCATCCATGGTATATTTGCCAACTAATTTACCATAACAATCAACCATGCATGGATTGGTAAATATACCAGTCCCATGGATCCCTATATGGGAAATAAAAATGGGTGTTTCCAAAAATAGGGGTATCCCAAAATTGATGCTTTATACTGGAAAACCCCTATTAATCAATGGATTGGATGATTTGGGGGAAAACCCACTATTTTCGGAAACACCCATTTGGTTTCACCCCCAAAACACCCCAAAATGATCATTTTTAGTAGGAAAACCCATAGTTGTTGGGTACCACTGTACCACCATTTTAGGAAACCCCCATATGGGAAATAAAAATCCATCCTTCTGTGACTTTTTGGTGTTGTTAGCCCAGGCCTTGAGACCCTCTCCTTCGTTGGGAGCCTGTTCGGAAGTGCGGAGGGGTCAGTCACCATTGAAGTGGGATGGAATTTCTACTAAAATAGGCCGGCCTACCCCCATTGATTTATTAAAAAAACCCATGGTGTTACAAAAATCCGCAAAAAGCCAAGCATTTAAGAAAGTCAAGATGCCAAAAAATACATGCAAACAAAATCAAGTTAGGGCAACATTTAAAACATATATATCCTAACCAACCAGTTCTTTTAGCAAAACACAATCATTCGTCACAGTCGGGATGTGCCCTTTCACATAGATATCTTACTTCCCCTGAAAACTAACGAACATCCACTGAAAATTGATGGTTGATTTCCGATGATTCATTTCCTTTAGAAATGGTCCCTTTTGTCTGGGAACATTTGTTTTTTTTTTGGGAGGTGTACTCTCCAAAGTAGACATTGCTGCATTGTCGGAGGAAACATCTGGAGAAACATCTCCAAAGGTTTTTTGTTTCTTAAAATTGACATCTCTTTTTTGGTTTGTAGGGTGAACATATGACGAGTTGTTGGTGGTTTCAACCTATTTGAAAAGCATTCGTCAAGTGAAATGGGACCATTGCCCCAAGGATCTGGGTTAAAAGAAATCTTTGAAACCACCATCTAAATGTGCCACGGTCAAAACTCTCTATAAAAGGGAAATGGTCATCCCACCTTCTATTGGGAATCCTTCTATTATATTGGGCATACACACCCCCTACCTATTGGGTATATACACCTTACTATTGGGTTGATGACCATGCCCGACCCCAGCACAAACAAGTTAATCCTCTGAGGGCTGAGAGGTGGTCCAATTTTTGTTGGTCCATGATGGGGTAGATGGTTTGTATATTATGATGGCTACAAGTCTAAAAAATGATGGACTCCGGATTTGATTGTTCGGTGGTTGGAAACCGCCAAAAATATTTGTGTGGTTTATTGGTGATTTCTTACTTGGTAGAAAGTAGAAAAACACCTAGAACGAATCAAACAAACATGATGATTTCAATACCAAATTGGTGGTCCAATTTGCTATCCTAATATTGAACTACAGCCATATATACCACAGTCCCCCCCAAACTAACCCAAATGTAGGTAAGTAAACCACGCATTGAAAGTCTGCACATGACCATGATTCCATGATATATTATGGTCACTACCGTGCAATGCTTCTGAGGTGACCAACTACATGGCTACATATCTGTCAATATCTCCTTTGAATTGACATCATCATTTTTTTTGATTTGTTGTAGATGTTTTTTACTTTCTACCAAATAAGAAATCACCAATAAACCACCATTATCATCCATCTGGGTACGTTCATACTTTACATTCGAAACCAGATGTATATATTTTGCGGATCATTTTGGGAGGATGATTCTCCGATCTTAGTAAATTGGACTGCTTGTTGAAAGGTTGTCAACAAAAAGAGCTATAAACATCTTCGCAAATAGTGATGAATCTCAACGTAGAAAATCAGAAAGCAATCAAAAAATCAACTTAAAACACCTCCAAACTACTACTATAGTTGGTGGTTGAACCAACCCATCTGAAAAAGATGCTCGTGAATTTGGATCATTTCCCCAGGTAGGGTTGAAAATGAAAAATATTTGAGTTGCCACCATCAAGGTTTCCAAAACACCCACTTCTTGTTGGTTTTGCACCTTGGGCGTCTCCATTTTCATTCTCCACCACCGAAACGACTATGTTTTTTCACACCAAAACACCACCCTGGAACAACACCTTCTCACCGCCATCTGGCCTCAACGAGAGTGCCTGCAGCAACAGCTGCTGGATGTCCAGCGTTCCAGTAACCTTTGTAACCTGGGCGTTCGCACGCACTTCCCAAATGGGTCCGAGATGTAACGGTTGATGGTTCAGGAATCCGGCGAGAAAACCAGTTGATATGGGGGTTTCCTAAAATGGGGGTACCCAACAACTATTGGTTTTCCTACTAACAATGACCATTTTGGGGTGTTTTGGGGGTACCACCAGTTTAGGAAACACCCATATGGAGAATATCTCTAAATTTTTGATAGGCTTCCAGAGATAAACAGGTGGCTTTTTCCCCATTTCTTCCATCAACAGTATCATGGAAATCTAAAGGGCCCACCCCCGAATGCCACCTCCATTAAAAAAAGGCCTCAATAAATGCTTATTAACCATCATTGTCCCTACATAATCCCGTGATAAGGCCCTATTTCCTGGAAGGATGGGGCATTGAGGGGGTACGCTTAGATTCTAATGAAGGTAGTGCCCATGTTTTTTTTTTTTCTGAAAAACGCAGGGCTCCCGTGGATCTCCAGTGGTCACCTTTTTAGAGATCCAATGATTCTTTGGGCGATATGAAATATCTAAGAATTTATCGGTATGTATCACAGACCCAGTGCTTAAAAACACTCCCCCGAAATCCGACGAATGTCCCCTGAAAACTAATAGTTAGAAGACAATCCTTTCCTTTTGAAATGTTAGCGGACAAGTTGGAAAAGAAGACATGATCCTGTTGGAAAAGAAGGATGTTAGTGAAATGTTTGATTCTGCCGTTAGTCAACATCTTTCCTGTTCCCTTGTTAGGGGACATGTTAGTTTTCGGGGGTGTAAATCTCAGTTTCTTAATTGCCATTTAATACTATGGGCTGCTGAGAGGGTTAGATGGGATTTGCTACAAAGTATATCGGCCCCCGAAGAACCTCGTGTAAGTGGATGCACATCCCGTAGTTACACCCATGTATCCTAGGGTGATTATGTGATTTGTAGGCTTTACGTCGGGGAGACACATCCCATTTACTAGTACTAGGGAAAATGCCCCAGAGTGTAGGATAGTAAACCACCAATCGTAAAACCACCAAATTTGATGACATATCCATTGCAGTCGCTAAATCCCCGAACCCTAGTTGTCCTGAGATTTGCTACAAAGATGGGGTTGGAACAAACAAAGGAAGCTTCCACAAGTATCTCAAAAATTCAACTGCCAAAAAGTACCTGCAAAAACATCAATTTAGGGTATACCAATTTAAAAAACCTCCTAACCAACCATTTCTTTGGGCTAAAAAAAACACCATCACTTGTGACGGTCGTGATGAGTCCCTTCACGTATATAGATATTTTTTCTCCCCTGAAATTTAACATACCCCTCAAAAATGACGGTTGGAAGACTACTTTCTTTTTGACATGGTGCCTTTTCAGGGGCCATGTTGATGTATCATGGTGGGGTACTGGGGGGGGAATTATCGGAAATCTCGCTCTTCATAGTTTCGTGTTCCATTTCAGGAAGAGATCGCATCTTCTCTCGGCCGAGATTCATGTGTTTGTTGAGGGTAATTTCTATGCAAATTAGGTGGATCCAATTATGGCCCAAGTACCCTCCAAACAACGAAAAAAAAAACGAGGAAACATATTTGACCAGGGACTCATCCTCCCACCGGGATCATATGACATCAACCCCAAACTTCCATGCACTGTTACAAAACAGGGAAATCCTCCCAATTCTAAAATAGATTTGCTGCGAATCAAGTTTGATCACCCCACAAAACAAAAATGGATGGCGGCATTTGATGATCCATAGCAATCTGATCCCCAAAAGCAACTGCCCCAAAATGGATGGGATAGATATGTTAGTTCTTGGAACATGTACGTCATGACGTTCCTAGATCAGCTTCCCTGCCACAAAGAAACTCATGCCGTTGCTCCACTCAAAGATGCCGAAACCATCCTGGGGGCAATGCCACCCTGAAGCTTTCCCATACCATCTATGTAATATTTACACACATTTAGTATAAAAAATAGGTAGATATATACCTCATCTTCCAGTTCCTTGTATATTTGGAACCAAGCTCCCAGTTGCCAATATATCAGGCAACTACAACTAGACCCCTGGTTCCAAATATATGGGAAACTAAAAGATAAGGGTCTAGTTGGTGGTTTCAACCCATTTGGAAAATATTAGTCAAATTGGATCATTTCCCCAGGTAGGGGTAAAAATAAAAAATATTTGAAACCACTGTTGGTGCCGTGACTCGTAGGCAAAGTATCGTTTCACTTGTCCTATGAGCGCTACATGAGATTGCAAATCAGTGGTAAAAAACAGTGGCAAAAATAAACACAACGAAAACAGGCAAAACACTTTTGAAACCCCCACCTAGCTATGGGTTTGGGGGAGACCGGGTCTTCTCCCCAATTTTCGATCCTTCTCGCCCTCCACGTAGTGACCAGTATAGACTTGACCTGAAAATTGCCAAGTTGGTGTGGCAGGAACTCGTGTCACCCGGGATGCCAAAGTTGTGCACTAGGTAACTAAGAAAACACCTTTTGGAGTGTTGTTGATGTTGATGTTGATGTTGATGTTGTTGTTGATGTTGATGTTGATGTTGATGATGATGATGATGATGATGATGATGATGTTGATGTTGATGTTGATGATGATGATGATGTTGTTGTTTTTGCTGTTTAAGGAAATTTGCTGGCTGCTGGGGGCTACAAACCCATGACGCATCCATGGTTGCCTGGTATATTTACCTACTAATTTACCATTAAAATCAACCATTCATCTAGATAAACACATGGACGGTATGGGCAAAAAACACGGGTTTCTTTGTTCCTCCTCTAAACATTTCCGGTACCTGCTTGCTTTGACTACCTGTTGGGTGAGCCAATAAACCCTTGGTTCTGATTCTGGGTGCCACAACCATCTGCCAATTCATACCGACCGAGGCCATGTTTCAAAGACAGTTGCCACTGTCCAGTGTACCTCGAACCAATGGCTCTTGGTTTTGCTGGAAGATGTGGGTACACCCCCTCCGGGGAACGAATCCATATCCATCGACATGTCCCACCAAACGGGAAAGCCGGAACATCATTGACTCGAAAATACCAACTCGGAGGAGATAAGGTTGATGGAAGAAATCCTGCACCCCCTGGGATGTATGAAACCTTGTAAATCATGGGAGAAACTACCAACCTCAACTGGTGCTCGCCGGATTTCTGAACCATCAACAGTACGTTTGTTCATGTTTTAATTCCAAGGATGGTATGTTCTGATGCATCATTGAGGATGAGGATTCCCTTACACTGTACGGACCATGGGAGCGACTTGGTAGTTGATATTCCCCAATGACTCCTTCATTCATGGCATATTACCTGCCCACCCTTCACCTCAGTTTCGGTTAAAACGCCTGAATGGAAGTTTGGGGGTGGATTTTATTGGTAAATCTCGGGGGGACCCCAAAACCTATGGAAAAAATGAAGGTTTTTAACTTTTAACCCCTATAATAAATATATGGGTTGTAACCCCTTAAACATTTTCAGGTTCTTGGAATTCCCCATGGATGTAGGTCCTTCCGAATCGGATCCTTTCAAGTGTTAACCCACACGTTTCCCGGGGATCGTTTCCCTTCGTTTCGCCCAAGGAAACTTGTCTCCAGTGATGCTGCTCCAAGTTCCTTTGCCATCAATCCTGGCGGACGGGTTTCAACCGGGCACGGTGGTTGAACCAACCCCAACAAGCAAAAATACCCATCCAAAATGGGTGAACATCTTCCCCAAATATACGGGGTGAACATAAAAAATGTTTGAGTTGCCACCACCTAGTCCATGCACGTTTTGTTTGTTGTTTTTGTTGTTGTTGTTGCGTAGTTGTCTCGTTGTTTTAGAGGGGTGGTAGCAAAAAATCTTCAATTTTCGGAGGCGACCCTTGAGTAAAAGAAGGGACATCTATATAAAGATGGTGGTAAAAAATTAGGGGATGATGATGGTTAATAATCAAGAATCCCTTAATAAAGTTCAGTTCATTTTTTCATTGGCGTAATTGGCTTGTGGCATTTTCCCTTAGGTTCCCATGACATGGGAGCCGACTTCTGGGGGATTCCCTGAAACCACAGCGACGGTCTTTTGAAACGGGAAGATGGTGTCACAAAATTCTTACTCTACGTTTGACACCAAATCTTCATGTTTTCAAATGCCTACAGCCAAAATGATCTGAAAACTATGCCGTGGGAGTTCAAAACCATGCAATCAACAAACATCACCTTCTACAATGAGTCAAGTCCCAAAATTTGAACAAGATTCCGATAGACAACTGCTTTTGATCCTATCGAGCGGTGCATTTGATCCTATTACTACCAATGTCCATAAATTCCTCAAACATGTCATCTTGAAGGGGTGGTCTTCCGTTTTCCCCCCACCAAGTTCAAACTACCTTTTTGAATCTTCCTGGTGAACCTTGTTATAAAACCGTGACAAGGTGAACCTCACAACAAAAATTCCGAAACGCGAAACCCTGGCCCATCACGTTCGGTTACCCAGTCGCGGCACTGTGGCACCTGTTGTTCTTAAATTGACCAGTGAACTTGGAACCTCGATCGATGACAACTCCAAAAGACAACTGGAATTTCTGGGGGCCAACAAATGTTGGGAATTCCCAGCGCTGGTTCAATGTGAATAGAAAAACACATATATCAATCTCACTTCTTTCAAAAGGAATCGGCCTGGCCGAACTATATTGTGTATATATGCCTTGTTACATATATTTTCTACTGGTTGACATTCAATCTGAAAAAAAACACTAGGCTTTTTGCGGTCCTTCTTGGGATTAAGAAAAAAACAATTTGCTAAGACTCCTTGAATATTGGGCCCCCGAAAACAGTTCAATGCCATTATCGTTAGTTATCCCGATCGTCATACCCACTTACAAGGGTGATTTGTAAAGTTTACTGGGCCAATAAAATCTTTATCTTAATGAAATGGAAAGCAACATACTGTTCACCAGCAGCAGTGAATGTGTCAAAGAAATTCGACCAAAAAGGATTCATCATGATTCATTAACTTCGCCTCTAGTTGGTGCTTTCAACCCATTTGAATTAGAAATATTAGTCAAATTGGATCATCTCCCCAAATAGGGCTGAAAAAAAACAATCTTTGACACCACCTAGGGCTGTTCTAATTGCTTCAATCATGTCATACAGGAGTTTTGAGGTAGATAGCCCTTGAAACCCAACAGAATCCCACTACTTTAAGGCCGATGAACTTGATCTTTATCAATTGAAAAACATTCCTTCAAATGGGACATTATCTGGCACACGTTTGGATTTGCTAAAAAAATAAAACCTCTAAATATTAAGCGAACTATATTTCCCCCAAATGGTGATAGAATATGGAGATTTCATTCGCCATGTTAGAAAGGATCAAACAATCACTATCACCAAAACAACAAATCCAAACATTTCTTGGCAAGACTCTCATATCCTAAAAAGGGCAAGATAATTGAGAACTTTCTTGTAGGTCAGAATATGTAAACTCCCAACCCATAGGATCCATGTATGGCATATTCACCTACTTTTTGTAGCATTTAGATATGGGTAATTCTATACCATCCACAAATCCCACAGGCAACGATCAATTCAAAGTGGCCAACTGCGTGTCCTAAGGAAATACCCTTCCTCAAAGCAAACAGCTAGAGCCTGAAAAAATGCTGGCATGGAATCCTGTTGAGGAAATAGGCCTATTTTCAGTGGCAAACTGTTGGGGAAATTTGAGGGAGGGCCCAATAGGACCGCATTCCCATACTATTCCCATACCACTCAAAATCCAGAATCCCTTGAAGGAACTTGCAGGATCATCCCAGTTATTAAGTGGTTAATAACCCTGGTTAGTAAGTCCCCTAAGTAAGGTCCCTTCCAAATGGCCCAAATGGCTTATAAATCGGGGTGATCCTAAGCACGTACTAACTGAGATGATCCTCCAAGAACTATCCCCAAACTTGTTGCGGTGCCAAGCATGTCATACCTTTCACGTTATACGCCGGGGCACCATCGGGCCATGTGTATTCCTCGGCCGTTGGCAATCACCGAGAACAAACTCGTTTTCAACGGAGGATTGGCATCCCATAAGATTCATGTATGGTACATTGCCCTATTTTGGCCTACCTGGTTGATTTTTCTGTTACATGTAGTTAAATACATGTAGTTAAATGTACCCGTCATGGATCTTGTGGGCATGGGACCGGCATATTTACCAACAAATAGCATTTAGCTGGTTTTCTGTAAATGATAAATGTAGGAAAATAAACAAGATATGGAAGTTACAAAAAAGGCAAAAAATATGGCTGGCAGTTCCAATGGGTTTCCTCGACGTTAGCCAAGTTTTTCTTGCTTTTCTCCGTTGAAAACGTCCTGAAGCTTCATTGAACTTAATGACTCGGTGGAAAATCCATTTGAAAAATCATAGCCCTACTGGGGCTATAACCCTACTTATAGTCGGGGGCCCACCTTTATACATTTGGTTGATTTTTATGGTAAATGTAGGAAAAAATGTAGTCACACAAAACAACCATACCCCAGAAAATTTACATGGCCCCCTCGAAAAAAAAAGGACCACGTCAAAAGGAAAAAAACATCCATCTTCCAAGCTATCAATTTTCCGGGGGTGTGTCTATTGCCTGGTTGGTGGTTCAACCAACCCCAACTAGAAAAATGTGATCGTCAAAATGGGAATCTATGAATCTTCCCCAAATTTTAGGGGTGAAAATTCCAAAAAATCTTTGAGTTGCCACCACCTAGAGGGGTTTTAAGGGGGTAATCTTACTTGAGATTCTCAACATCCACGACGTAACAGCTCGGTACACTAACAAAGCAATGGCACGGACCATACCCCTTTTCCAATAATAAGACATCTTTTTCGTCACTTGGTTCATTTTTCCCAATATGATTTGTTTTTAAATCAGGGTGTTTTTTTGTAGCATCATCCCTTATTTTAGGCCATTAAGGGTTGATTTCTTGGGAGAGCATTGATTACGCTTAAAACCATGGGATTTGTTGAGTTCTAGTAAAAAAGTGACAACAAACAATGAACCACTAGCACTATATACCACTCAAATACCATTTTACCTTCCATCGTTGATGTGCTCAAATACCCTTGCATCGCTCGAGCAAAGAGGTTCATCCTTTGAGCACCTTTGAGAGACATAGGATTGCCAATTCCAATTATCTATCTGTCCGGCATTCCAATGTTTTTCCTCTTCAGCCCCATCGCTTTGACATTACCTGGTTTGTGGTTTCAACCCATCTGAAAAATATTAGTCAAAATGGGAATCTTCCCTAAATAGGGGTGAACATAAAAAGTCTTTGAAACCACCACCAAGTTACACCAGGACCTGATCCATCCCAATGTACTGAGGAGGGCATTGTCAGGTTTGACAAGCATTGCTCCAGCGTGCGAGCATTCATATTCTAAAGGACCCAAAATGCTTATGAACATGCATAGAATAAACAATTGGGGACACCTGCAGGTTGCGATTCTTACATATTCTTACCACTATATACAGAAAGAAACAGATGCTGCTGAAAGAATATTAAGGTTCCACTCCCTAATTCTAGAACTCTTTCTTTTTCTTCTCTCGTATCGGATCCCATGCAGCTGCTTGCCAGTCAATTTAGGCGGCGTTTCTGCGCAATGACATGTTCAAAGAGGAATACTCGTCTTTCATGTTTTGCGGCAACTGATCAAACAAAGCTCTGGGAATAGGATACGAAAACCAGCACTTGTCAGCGCCAGAGCAACGAAACCAAGAACTACATCTAAGAAGTAAGTCTCCTCTACCAACTCGACCGCTACTGTTCAAATGTGGCTGCAGAGACAAGTGCGGATAATATTTGCATCCACCCCATGTGAATCTTTCGTGCTGCGCATGAAAAACTGGAACAACTCCAGAAGACAGGTCATCAATGAAGCCTTGTCGCTCTTGTTGCCGCTCAAGAAGCACAGAGGCACGATCTTCCGCAAACGAACGAACAATTGGATTTGCTTGTTCGATGCTTGGAAAAAGAAAAACATGCTCTCCCAAATGGAAAAATTCACCTTTACTAGATATACAAATGGATCTATAACCCCTTTAAGTAGGTTCGTAACCTCAGCAATCCTTTTATTTTCCGCCATTTGTAGGGGTTATAACTCTATTTATAACTGGTAGGGGCCCACCTTGTCTAGACAGCCCAACAACAAATGGGCCACGATTTTTTTTTCCTTCCAAGCATCTCCAGTTCCATGTCGAGCGCCACGCAAAAAGTTCCCGGCGTATTTGGACCTTCGAACAAAAAACGCAAGAAACCAATGTGTTCACAGTGGTACAAGGTGGGCCCCTATACCAGATCTAAAATCAATGGAGTTATGGGGCCCCTATAAATGGCCGAAAATAGAAGGGGAGCTGGGGTTATAACCCTACTAATCGTAGGAGTCTCTATTTACATTTAGTAGTGGCCCGCCTTGTAGATCCAATGGTGAGGGTTATTACCAGTGGGTTTTTCATGAGGAGCAGTTGGGTGTGGTTGTTACAGTATCTTTACAGCAGGTTATGCGCAGGCCCTTGACACCAAAGGTTCTTTCAAACACCAAAACATGTCTTGAGTCATTAACTTTCAATTCAAATCCACATGGATGGTTGGTAGTTTTTTGCATGTGAATGAAAAATGAAACTTTTGTGTGATTTTTATCCACTTAATGTTGTTTTAGCCCCGGGATAGAGCTCTGTAACATGTACAATCCGCGTTAAGCCTAAAACAAAAAAATGCAGAGTGGTCCGATCACACATCCCACAGATTGTAGTCCCATGCATCAATTACAAAGGCACATATACTTGCTTCTTTGATGCTTGGAAAAAAACTCTACCAAATGCTGATGAATCCCCCATTTCCTACACGTCCTTACCAACAAAAAAAACCTCGCCTTAAAAAAAATAAATCCGACCTGAAGCCATACCAAAAGAAATTCTGGAACAAGTTGACATGTTTCCTGGTAAACCTCTCCCTCCAAGAACTGAGCTGCACATGTCGGTCCAGGGTTGCCATTAAAGCCCACCCAACCATTTCCCACTTCGGAAGGTTTGGTATGCTTGGAGGATCATCCCAGTTAGGTTCAGTGGCTAATATCCATGGTGATTGTAGGTTTGCTAAGCGATCGGGTTGTGGGACACCCCTTCCAAATGGCCATTCATGGATTATAAACGGGGGGTGATCCTAACCACCTTAGTAACTGGGATGATCTTCCAAGTGTGCAGCTTCGATTTCTGTCTACCCAGAATTCTCGTAGCCCTCGTGGCCATAAAAAACCAATGGTTCTAAATTGGTGTTGTGGGGTGACGTAGATTTGCAGGCGGTGTTTAAAGAAACAATTTCCTTTTCTAAGCAACTTCAAACATCAGAAACATAATCCAAATGTATCCTCCATGCCCCAGAATAATGGTGGCACCCCCCTATTGTTGTAAATGATTGTGACATTTCACCCCAATACACCCTACACAACCTGCAACTCACCCTAGTTGAATACATGGGACCGTTGGGGATTTGCTTCCATTTACCGCACCCAAACACTGCACCCAAACCAACGGTTTGTCTGCCGAAAGACTTGTCGGTCCACCTTGCTTCGCCTTGGGAGGTTTTCGTCGGGAGGACCACCAAAGGTGGATGAGTGAAACACAACGTCGTCCAAATTGGACCCACCAAGTCAAAAACAACAACCAACAACAAACACCCTAAGAAGCTCTAGCAACGTAAGGGTTCCGCTCCACTAAGGTCATATGAAGTCTTGAATCATCCTAGTTGGTGGGTTGGCTTTGCTAGCCATGCAAGCAGCTAAAGCCCGCGGCATGCATTCGATCGTAGACACGAAACAAAATGGCCATGTTTTTGCTGGAAAACTGCACTGTGATCTTCTTCAGACACGGGCAAACAGCCTCTGCTGTGGGCGGCAGTCTCCTGCTCTGCAAATCTTTCCGGATTTCAGCATATCCGCTAATGCGCTTCCAGCCGCTGAGATTTTGAGTGCTTTCCACTGAGGAGATTGTTGCCTCAATTTCCCCACTTTGCCTCAGATTGGCCTCATCCATCGAGGATTTAAAGGAAAAAAATGACTGTTTTTTATTCTAGGTGACTTAAGTGGTGTTAATTGGATCTTAGTAATGACCTTATTTTTTTCTGATGAAATGATGAAATGTAGTATGTACGCCTCTAAGTAGGTCACTACTAAGGTCCAATTTCATTAAACATCTGCAATCCTTGAAACCACGACTTGGTGATTGGATCACTGTCTCCGATCCTTTTTTCGGCCTCTTCGGTGCCCTGACATACTGTTGATGGAAGAAATCCCAAACAACCACCTGGGATGTTATAGAAAAAACCTGCAAACAATGGGATCAACTACAAACCTCAACTTTTGTTAGCAATATTTCTTCAAATGAACAGTATCATGGAACCTAAAAAAAAGGTACCCCCTACTGCCATCCCACCCAGTAAATAAGGGCTTATTGAGGGATTATTGTCTAGCATGATTCATTAAAGCCGTATTTCCTCAAATGATGGCATTGGGGGTATGCCCTTGGGATTCCCATCAGGTCAATAGCTTTGGAGAGGCATTTTTTGGAAGCATACAAGGAAGCTTGTCTCAATGGGAGACAGTCTTTCCATATCCCATAGGATCCATGTACTGTATATTTGCCATTATCTACTTACATTTACTTTTAATCCAAATGTAAGCAAACACTATACATGGACCCTATGGGTATTCTACGCGAAGTTTTGGGAAAAAATTGAGAACAGGCTCCTGATGTGTTCACTTCGTTACAAAACAGAAACAACAACATCTCCTGACCAAATGGTGATTTATCATGCTAAGAAATAATAAGCCAAATCGCGCTCATCAAAGCAAACAAAAACATCCGGAAATACTTGGAGGATTATCCCAGTTAGTAAGTGGTTAGTGGTTAATAACCATGGTTAGTAAGTCCCCTAAGTAAGGTTGTTTCCCTTCCAAATGGGGGCTACCAGCTAGGGATGATCCTCCAAGAAGGGTCTAAACTTTAAAGTCACATGATTTCCGTATGTTGATATAGTAGGAGAAGGTCATAAACCCGAGGTATGAGTCTGTCTACATATCCATTAGAAGGATTCCTTCATTCACTATCAAAAATGGGATGGCCATGGGTTGTTTAGAATACCATGTCGCCTTCGAAGTAAGCATTGGTGACACCATTCCGACCATTCCTAGAGGAGTTTCTTTAAGATATCTCAAAATCCATAAGATCCAATGTCCATGTATGATACTATTTACCTACATTTGTTTCAGTATTTAAAATTAATGTAAGTGTGCCCAATAGATCCGATGATTGTGTTTCAAATTTATGAGGCTGTTAACTCGTTGGTGGTTGGGCCACGTTTGGAAAAATATGCGCTCAGGTCAAAGTGGATCATGAGCCCCAGCGGGGGGTAAAAAACACATCCAAAAATGCTTGCAAAGTAAACCTACCTACTGTAAACCTTTGAATCATTTCTACTTGGTGATCAGCCCCCATCTTGTTGCCCATTTGCTCGTCATCTAGAATGGTCATCCATAACTATAAGCACAGCCCAGAATTTTGTTTATCATTTTTGAAACGAGATGACCAGGACCATCCATACATCCACATTCGCATTTCTCTACTCATTGGCTGATCTTTCACTTCATTCATTACCCGAAGTTAGGAGTTTTTTGTGGGCGTCACTCCAAGCTATGGATGGTTTGGGGCTTTCCCCACATCATTGCCTTACTCAGCCAAAGCACAGTGGGGATCCCCAACTTTGAACTTGACATTTTCCTAGCAAATCTGTAATCACCCACACAGTTAGAAAGGTTAGCCTTTGGCTGAGTGATCATTTTGGATCCATTTGCCGACATGTTCGTATCATCTACCAACCATCCCCCGTCACCCGCAGTGAGGGTCCGACCAAGACCTCCAGGAAAGTCATCCATCCATTCACCTTCCAACCCAAAACCAGAAAAGTCACGCGATTTGACGACAAAAATGATGGACCATTAAATGCATGTCACAGGAAACAAAGTTATACCCTCCAGGGAATGGATACATATCCCACCTTGGGAAAAGAAAAATCATCGACTCAAAATGCCATTTTTGGGGGATATGTTAGTTCCCTGGAGGGCAAATCCGCCGACCCCTCTGCCTAACCAGAGGGGAGGCGCATGGGAAGAGCCGATGCCAAAGTTTTTATTGTGACCCACATGGCTGATGCGCTGCAGCACCAGTGACCATGGAGAAAAAAGATAGCAAACTACAACAAGTCCAAATCAAGTCCAAATTCTTGGTCCCAAATTTCGTGCTCATGAATCCAAATGGAAGAAACTATTTCAAAGGTCAGCTTCAACCAATTTTCAATGCAAGATCCAGAGGTTTTGCAAGGTTCATATGACCCCCTTATCAACATCACCAAAAACTAGGTGGATGTGGCTGTTTGATGCTTAGCCCCTCATTTTAAGTACTCAGGGTTGATGCCCAAAAAAAATCTCCACCCCCAAAAAAAAGGCACATGAACCTCGCAAACCCTGAATTCATCGAACATGCCTTTCTTGGATTTGATTGGCTGATTGGTTTCAAATGAGCCAGGCAAAAAAACCGTCCTACTTTCCATTATACTGGTTTGTTCATAGGGATCCTTATAAGCGTTTATTATAATCCCTATATAAGTGGGTAGCATAATCCCCTAAATAATCCAACCAACGAGGGATTGTTCGTGGCTCAAATGATTTTCTGCAGGAAAGCAAACGTTCTCGAAGGCCCAAAGCATTTCATTCACAAAAAAGGTACATTCATTGCAAACCCTACCGTACCCCAACAAGGTCGGCCCCTACCAGTTCTATAGGGGGTTATAACCCATATAAATGGCCTTATAAAAGGCGAACAGCGGTTGTTTCACCCTACTTATGGGAGTTATATATTACAACTAGTAGGGTCCACCTAGCACCACCCTTTACCAAAAAGGAACATGAACCTACCAAACCTTGTCGAAGGACACTATTTTTGTCAAAGTATTCTCGTATCAACCCACGGGGTGAATACCCAACATGTAAAGATACATTTTGGGTAAATCCAAGGATACCATATTTGGGGGGTGGTGGCGATGGTGATGGTGATGGTGATGGTGATGGTGATGGTGATGGTGATGGTGATGGTGATGGTGATGGTGATGGTGATGGTGATGGTGATGGTGCTGGNTGGTGCTGGTGCTGGTGCTGGTGCTGGTGCTGGTGCTGGTGCTGGTGCTGGTGCTGGTGCGTGGTGGTGGTGGTGGTGGTGGTGGTGGTGGTGGTGGTGGTGGTGGTGGTGGTGGTGGTGGTGGTGGTGGTGTGGTGGTTTTTTTGGCACCTTCTACTCCTCGCCCAGTAGCAGTGGCAAAGAAAGGTAAATTTGGGATTCCTACTAAACATATAATAATTCTGGTGGTGATTGCTACTGGGTGGGGTGTCGATCCAAGGCAATTTGTTTTAAATACAATTTTTCTTGACAAACACTTTCCAATTAAAAAACACATCACGATGGTGCAAAACAACATCTTGATCAAGGGAATCATGGGAATCTCAGGTGAACGAACTAACCAGTTACTAACCATGAGTTGGTTGGGAATCACGAAACCAAATTGCGATCCTTTGCTCCGAAACAAATCGACTCTGGAAAATGGTTATCACTAGTTTCGCACGAAGCCCAGAGAATCGTAAGGGCTTTTGCAGGGGTCATTCTATTACACCAAGGAAAACTTCATGCGCTATGAGGTAAATCCCTCAAACGTACCATATACATCCCTGGAAAATATAAGGAAAGTGCCCATTTTGGTTAGGCAACTGGATTGCTGGTTTTAGGGGGCCCTCATGATGGAAATGAACGAACCGCAACGGCTGGAACTTCCAGTTATTTAGTAAGTTGGAGGTTTGGATGTCTAGGTCTATTATAAGAGAAATCCCTCAAAAGTACCATATAAACTTGTAGCGTTTCATTCACCATTAAATGGACCATTTTTCATGATTTATTGCGAATCCTCGACCGAAAAACATCGATCTGAACAATTATCATGGGAATTTAAGGTACCCCCCACCCCCAATGCCACCCCCCCCCCAAGAAATATGCCCCTAATAAGGCCTTATTAAGGGAAACGAACGGTTAATAGTCCCCTGGGACATCTGTGGTTTTTGTTCCTCAGACTCTCAGATTTTTCCCCCCAAAAGTCTGCATAGGTGATACCATCTACATCGTGATAAATGCCGAGGCCATGCGCTTGCGACTGCCTAGCAACCGGCTGCGATGCTATGGGGGAAACGCGAAGCGAAGGTTGAAAACTTGGGAAAATGTTTCACGGTTGAAATCCCGCAGAAACCAAAACTGGTTGGTGGTTGGGTTGCAACCAACCCATCTGAAAAATATGGCGCAGTAGTCAAATTGGATTCATCTTTCCCCAAGTAGGGGATGAAAAATAACAACATTTGAAAGCACCACCTAGAAAAGATGTGGCGTTCCAGGCATTCTAACGGTTTTAAGCCGTTACTTCGGGGCTTTTGTTGTTTGGATGTTGTTGTTTGGTATTTAGGGGGACGGCTGCACCTCTGAAACCTCAAAAAAAGAAAAGACGGCTTTTTCCGAAAGGAGAATTTTGACCACAAAACCAAACCACAGTTTCCATGAATTTTCTTGTGGTTTTCCTATGGTTTAACTTGAAGGTTAATAGATCCTATAGGGTTCTCTACTGGTTCTTTCCGTCCCGGAGGTTGAACCTGTCCAGAGGATTATGGCACCCTTTCAAGGGTTGATGTTCAGGAACCCTCTCCTCAAAAAGGGACATGAACACACTCACACCCTAAATCTTCCAACAAAAAACATTGAAAAAATCATTAGCGATATATGTTGCCACACCAGCACCTTGGATTTACTAAAAAAAATGGGAAATGCCATCGTTGAATGTGATGATTTTTCCTCATTTGGCCCTTTCAAGAGAACCCCATCTAAATTTTGATGAATCATGGATCATTATATCATCAACCCAAACAATGCACTGCTGTTGATGGAAGAAATCCTGCACCACCTGGGATGTAAAAACCCTTGTAAATAATGGGACAAACTACCTATCAAATGGTGCAGGATTTCAGCCATCAACAGTAATAAAAGGGGAAATCCATCAAATGTACCATACATTTGCAGCGTTTCATTCCCCCCAAATGGGTAATTTTTCGTGATTTTTTGCGAATCCTCACCTAAACATCGATCTGAAAAATTACTGGGACATCCCGGTATTGGATTGATTTTGAACCCATCAAAGAACACCAGTTGGAAGACCAGGGTTTAAGGTTTGTAAACATCTTAGACAAAAAACAGATGAAACTATAGACATCTAAGAAACGTACAATCTCTAAGAAATGAACATCAAATAAAGAAACAAAAGGATCAAAGGCATACAAATCTAAGACATGAAATTCTAAGATATAAACATCTTAGATACAAAGTGCAAAAAAAACGAAAACATTTAAGGTATAAACATCTAAGATAAACAATCCAAGAGATACATAGGCATGAAAGATATATAAATATCAAAGATCTAAACTCCAAGACATAAACATCCAAGATATGAACATGTGAACATAGGCCTTTCGTCCCAGCAATTTCATCATTCCAAGTCATAGATTTTTGGAAGTAAACTTGCTATTAGTTTCAGGGAGAGTAATTGGTCACAAAATGCTCGCCCCTGAAGACGCACCTTAAAACATACAGGGTCACGGGCGGGTAATTGACCCCCTTGTTTTGTGCACCTGACGTCCTGTTTATATTGCGCTTCACACAATCTGTCATGGAAAGAATGGAGTCAGATATCAACCCGCCTCCTCAAATAAGCCTACAAAAAAGATAAAGCTTGAATAAGTGGGCATGGAGTGTGTGAATCGTGCAGTGTTCAAAACCCTTTTGACAATCCATTGTAACTGTACTAGTTGGTTAATGACGGGATCCTTATTCCATGGCTTATGAAATAGTCCCTATATAACTGGGTAAGTTGTCATCCCCTAAAACCACGAAACCGGGGATTTGATCACTTCTGAGGTGAAAAAATGTGGTGACTTTCGGGATGTTGGGAACAAGGATTCCCCCAAGACTTAAGGCCATATGAAAGGATTATTAACCAGCATGATCCCTTAATCCCTTTGGAAGGCCTTATTTCTTGGGGTGGTGGCATTAGGAGGATACCCTTCGATTTTTTTTACAGTATATATTCAAAATGATAAGCACAAGATCACGACAATTCTGTCAGCAAACATTGTCGTCAAGTCAGTCGTCCGAAACCTCCATTGACCAGTATAGACCACGCCATTGGAATGTTTAAACCTTTGGCGATTGAGATTCCCTGGAAGTCATTCCTGTCGATGTTTTGAATGGTTTCTTTTTCCAAAAGACTAATATTCCCATATGCTCCATGGGACTGGAATATGTACATACCTTTGCTTTCAGTGGGAAATGTAGGTAAATATTCCATACATGTAGCGTTTGAGTTTGTTTTAGTAAGGCTTTCGTTTCTTAGATTTTCTGAAGGTCGTTTGGAAAAAATGAAACATATTATTCCCCAAATCATGCTTAAGATTTTATTTACCGTGGTCGAATCCGTAAAAAATCACCATAAACAAACACAAGCCATTACAAGGTGGGCCCCTACTAGTTACAAATGGAGTTTATAACCCCAAGTAGGGTTATAACCCCTGCGAAACCCAATTTAGTTTAGGCCATTTATAGGGACTCCACTGGATGCTTCGGTTTTAATGGTTTGAACTTGAATTCTTTAGGGTATGAAACGGGACTTTTCCTTTCCAGACCTCTGCGAGGCGAAGATTTTCTCACCTTTCCAAAACACTTTATCTTGTTAAAAAGGGCCTAGGAACTGATAAATGATGAACATACTGTTGGTGGAAGAAATCCTGCACCACCTGGGATGTATAAAACCATGTAAATAATGGGATATTTACCATATCAGCTGGTGCAGGATTTCGTCCATCAAGAGTAACTTTCGTATTTGCGGCACTTTTTTGTGCAGTTTTTTTTTAAATATCCTTTGTGTAAAATATGGTTTCTTGACACCACTTGCTTTTGGATGACTTTGCTTCCAAAAAAAGATCAGAGCACACTCCGGGAATTTGGTGGTCTTTGGAGGACGGGATTTGTGACAAAAAAAAATCCCAAGGGGTTTTATCTTGCGATTTTAGGGGGAATTACTTTCCCCTTCATCATGCGAATGGCGGTTTAGATGGTTGTTTTGCAAATATAGTTGGTGGTTTCAACCCATCTGAAAAATATTGGTCGAACTGTATCCTTTCCCTAAATTGGGATGAAGAAAAAAGAATCGAAACCACCACCCAGTATTTTTCATCATCACTAAAAACTTGATGAACACAACCAAGTCCTTTCAAGCAGCAGGTAGAGGTGATTTTCATCGCAACCCCATGGAAGAGATATGTTTCAATTTGTTTTGGGTCAAACCCTGGACTTATACAAGTTGACGCTTCAGAAAAAAAACAGCTTAAACCAGTTGCAAGATGGGCCCCGAGCAGATCGTTCACAAATGGAGTCATGGGGCTCCTTCTAGAAATGGCCGAAAATAAATGGGCAACTTGGGTTATACAGCGCCCTCTAAGTGGTCATAAACTCAACCCTACTTACCCTCCGGAAGTTTAACATAGCCCCTGAAAATATACCATCCCAAAAGGAAAGTAGTCTTCCAACCATCATTTTTCAGGGGCTATGTTAAACTTCCAGGGTGTAAATAACTGGTGGCTTTGGGCCCATGCAAAAAATTGCATGGATGACCCCGAGTCTGAAGATCCCTCAGTTCTATTCGGTGCTACATCACCGCTTTCGATGGGTGTACTGAAGCATTGTAGTAGCAGCATTCGTAACAGGAACTCCACAAAAGACACCCATACCATCCATGTATGGTATATTTACCTACATTTGGTTGATTTTTATGCTAAATGTAGGCAAATATTACATACACGGATGGTATGGGACATGAAGCAGCTATGTGTTTTTTTTGGGGAAAAAAACACATTTTTTCCAGAACACATCTGTGAAATTTCATCCAATTGGATGAAGAAAAATCAACCAAAGTTTGACAGGTGTCACTTGGGCTCCATGACATTCCCTTGCCGCTGGCCATATTAGCCTTCCAGAAGCCCTGCAAAAGCAAAGATAAAGACATGGAGAGTTACCGGCAACAAAACCCATTCCATGAACTCCTGATTGGTTTTGTGCAAAATCCCCATATAAGTGGGATATATCCTCACATAGGGATCCAAATTTCACAATTGCCAATCCAGTTTCACAAACCCAGTTATATAGGGATCCTGACGGATCATGGCTTGTTATCATCCCTCTAAAACTGGGTAGTTTGTCATCGCCACAAATACTCAAGAGGGTAAAAGGCAGATATAGGCGTATTTAACCTATAGAAACCCCTCCCCCCATGGTAAAAATATACCGAGTTTTGTCGCGCATTTTTTCCGACCACGCCCATGGAGCGTCATTGAGTTCTCGGGGAAAACAGCAGAAATAGTTGCGAAAATGGGGGTGGCCTAAACTTTTGAGATACATTGCTGCTCATCAGGGTCAAATCCAGCTACATGTTCATGCACTATCAAGGGCATGCACGTAGATCTGAAGCAGTTTGTTCCTGGGCCTTCGTTTTTCAGCAGTTTGCTGCAAATCTATGAAAAGGGGGCCAATGTCCCCATTCCACCATGACGACATACATGGGCTGATTCCTTGACGGGAACCAAATGCCACCTCTGCGTGTTTTTCTGATTTTTTCTGTACAGAGAGCGTCGCTGTTGATAAGCTTGTATCCACGTCTGATCGTAGTTAAGGCAAAGTTGAAGGGGTATCCCCTGATCTTAAAGTGTTTTTATTTGAATGGCAGCCATCAATTTTCTTCGCCAGTGTGAGTAATGAACGCATTAGCTCCCTGAGACATCAAGAGCCAATTTTTTTGCATCAGGCTAGGCTTAGGGGAAGTCTGAGCCATGTTGAGTTTGAGATCAAAAACCATGGGCTTTACCAACTTACGTTTCCCAAACGTGGTTGACAATTCTTTAATAAGGCCTCAATTCTTTGGGGGGGTCCTTAGATTCCCATTGAAAAAAAACACCGTCAAGAGTGGATCATCTTCTCCAGAAATCAGAGGTCAAACATGACATACTTGTAATCATCGGACCTATAGTCCCACCACAATTTTTGGAGGCTTAACCCCATATCCAACGTCTCTCTCACAAAAAACACTTCCTTGAGAATTGTAGGGTTCCCAATTTACCGGGTCACCAGTACCCTTTCCCCTAGCAAGCCGAAGAAAACATATCATCCAACATCCCTAGCTACTTAAGCTTCCCGATCACCCATCCCCCGCTGATCCAATTCGCCTTGTAATAAGCTCCATCGGGCCAGACCTGCACCATGCTGTGTTCGTTTTCTCCCAGAAAGAGGTGAACAATTTTTGTTGTCAAGCAAGGAAAACATACCCAAACACGGCCCATGAGTCTGGTATATTTACCCACATTCATCGTTAATTTCAAGGGGAAGTATAGGTAAATAGATCACATATTGACTGTTTGGGATAGGAAAGTGGTTCCTATTTTTTTCAAAAGGTTTCTCCGGTTTTGGCGGTTGGTTTTCAAGTTGATGGAAATGAACTTGACCGCGGCCCGGCCGGTTTTTCTAGGTACTTTCCAAACATCCAAAAAAAAATGGCTAAAAATGATCGTCACTTCATGGCTTACGCAGATTTTCTTACAATTGGTAGGTCTTTGTTTCTCTTTATAAAGGGAACAAACCATGGGGATCCATGGGGCACAACTCTCGAGTTGAGCAAACAACTCCATCCCCAGAAAATGGTTTTGGTAGCTAACCTTTAAGATGAGGAACCCTCGGAAGGGAAAAGTCGAGCCATCGGTTTGCTGGTTTGCTGGAAAAAAGGCGATGAAAAAATGTCTCCCAATTCAACCAAATACAAACCTGAAACGGTTCATACTATATCCATCATATCAATTTTAAGACACCTTAGGGTGATGTTCATCCCAATCCTCCGCTTTCCCAAGAGACCTTCAAATAATAGTTCTTTTATGCAACAAAAACGCCGTTCGGGACCTCAAAAAAAAATTGAACAGTTCAACCGCATTTATTCTTCCTCCACACATTTGAGTCAATAACTTTTGTTGTGCCAAATGCGAGATTTCAAACCCAATAAAATCCTGGCTCACCGAACGTCAGAGGATGATTGGGGGTGACCCCAATCACCTCTGAATCGCATGGTGTATTTAGGTTCCATCATCATTATCAGGTGAGCAATCGGATCCCTAGGGCAAACAAACAACACGTTTACCAAAAGCCAGGGCAAGGGAGCTTCTTCTGGACTGATGTCTGTTCGCGCACTTTGAGTGATATCTAGTTGATGGTTCAGAAATCCCAAGGCCAACCACCGTTTGGATGGTGCTAAAACCCTGTGAAATCATAGGATAAACTACCAACCTCAACTGGTGCAGGATTCTTTCCATCAACCGTATTTATCAACCCACTATTTGGGGTTTTCCTACAACCTGCGGGAAAGGTCGCTATTTTAATTTGCCCAGCTTCTTGTCATTCTTCCTTCCCTCGCAACCCCCCCAAGGGTCTGCTCCGGTGTCAGCGTCACCTGCAATCCAAGGCCACTTCGCTCTGAACCTTAGCGGTTAAATGACTCGTGCGGGTAATGGTGGGGACCAGGTTGGTTGAAACGCCAGGTTCCAGGCTTGCTTGAAACGGAAAAAAATGCCGGGGAGGGGGGATGCTTTCTGATAAAGCAATCTTTAATATTGAATTCCAACTATAATGATAGGCTGGGTGGTTAAGTTTGGGTGATTACTATTTTATAGCCAAATCACAGAAGACTACTGTAAATGGTAGTAATTAATGTCTTTGAATATCTTTAATCAGGAATTCCAATGGTATAGATGATTCACCACCAACCGCCAAGGCCCAAACAATTGAGAATCATGACCAAGCAAGTTGTGAAACGACGGTGATAGAAAAAATCGAATCAAAAAGACATGACTCACCAACCTTCTTCACCAACCTTTTTGGATGTACACCCCCCAAAAAACTAACATGGACACCCATGTCAACCCCATACTTAAAAGGAAAATCAATTTGCAAAACATCATTGTTTGGGGGTCCAGCCGTCTGCTCTTCAGGGTGTATCAAGAGTGTACTAATTTGTGGTATAAACGAAGAATACCAAGATTTATCTCATCTCGTGCTTTATCTAAGGGGTGCTTCTAGTAACAGGATCACTAGGTTGTGTATAGTCCGTAGAAATCAATAGAGTAAGGACAATACTGTTGATGGCTGAAATCCTGCACCAGTTGATAGGTAGTTTATCAGTTTATCCCATTATTTACAGGGTTTTATACATCCCAGGTGGTGCAGGATTTCTTCCATCAACAGTATCACCTGGTGAACCGACCATGGTTGATCCTGAATTCCTTCCAACGCAACCGCCCTTTGGCTGAGATGTGTTTATATATGCGAGGGTCGATCAACTCCTTATGTTGGGGATGGTCATCCCACCTTTAATAGGGAATCCTTATAATGGGGCCCTATAAACCCCTACGGAATTGGGTTGATGACCATCCCCTATTATATGGAAATAATGGGAGTTTAGAACCTAGCACATATAGAAACCTGGGGGGGCCCAGCTCCTTAGCTCACTTCCTGTTATTTAAAACAATTTTTTAACTTTCATTGAATTTCCCCATTTCGAACAGCTCCCTTTCCAACCACCAGCTAGTTTAGTAATGTTCTTGGAAGAATTCGCTCCTTACATAAACTATCCTTTAGATTTTGCACCATTTTTTTGTGATACTTCACTGGCTTCAAACAAACCATATTTTTTCGTGGGTTCCAAATCCGTAGGATCCATGTTTATCATATGTGTGTTATATTTACCCACATATTCACCATACAAAATCAGCTATATAAATTGATGATAAAGAAAATATACCATAGATATTCACCCACTAGATAACATTACCATAAGATCCACGAAATTCATGTACGGTATTATATACGATCGTCCCATGGATCCGTTCTGGGGGAAAAAACACACCACGGCGGAAAAATTCACTCTGAGATTCCCCGGACCCATCCATTCACCTTCATAGACGGCGCCACTTTTGAAGACATGTTTCCTCCCGCGAGATTTCGAGGTGTAACGCGACTAACCTTCCAGAGATTACAAGGTGGGCCCACCACCAGTTATCAGTGTTATTACTTCACTTACAGGGGGTACAACTTATAGCCCTAGTTACACAAATTATATTGCCATTTCTATGGGTTATAACTCTGTTTAAGTTTGGTACACTAGTAGATCCTATATCCCAAAAAGTAACCAGGCAGTACACCACCTATACTATCATAGCACCCCCAACTACCCCATCAAAACTATCAAACAAGGGTGTCATAAGGCCTTATTAAGGGATAAGGGTGGTTAATAACCCGTTACTAAGCCCGTATCTCCGGTGGGGGTAGTTTTGATGGGGGTAGCAATGTTGGGATGTTTTTTGGTCTCCATACACTAATGGGCCTCCAACTGCTGAATACCTGGATTTATTCCTGGGTAATGGGGTCATTAATTAGTAAAGTTTACAGGGGTGAAAATATCGCATTTACAAGTTACAAAGGCCCTGATTGTGGAAAATTAGAATTCATCAAAATTGTGTGGCTCAAAGGTAGGTATATCAACTTCGTTTCCCTTTTTTAAACGACTATTCATCGGCCTTTCCCATGCCCGCCCAACCCCCAAAAGCTTCAAGCTCAACCATTCAACAAATAAACGCATGGTCTAGAGAGGGTAGTTTTTCGCCATCCCGATGCTCGTCTGGAAGTCTCCACACGGCGAGATAAATGCCAGCACACGCAGTAGTAAAGAACAGAAAGCTCATGCGCACTCAACTTTCCACTTCAATCGCCACGTCCTCAATTCTGTCTAAGTCCTCCAGGTCGCACAGCACGCTAATTCCATGTGGGCTCCTCTGCCTCATCCTAGATCTGCTTGACCTCCTCGAAGCTAGCCTCTCAGTCCTGCCACATGTGGGTTTTCGGCTTTCCCTTCTAGAAGTCGGATTTTTTCTGCTGCACCTGGGGCTTGAAGACTTATTCTGTGCTGGAATCTTGCTGGACTCCTTTCCATCATCGTCCAAAGGTGCCAGTGGCCGAGGTGCCCGTGGAAGTGGAGCGGGATAGTTGTCGCACTCAGCTGTTTGGTACTCCATGTTCTTGACCGGCTTCTTCATGGCTGGCTTCTTGGACAAGGGGAGGTCCATTTTAGCTGTATCGCTTGTGAAATAACTGCTAGGTCGCAGTTATTTATCAAAATGATTGCTGGGTCGCTGGGTCTTTCCTTCAGTGGTGATGTGCTGAAAAGCGGTTTGTCATAAACAAATGTATGATTGACCACAAAAGCACCATAATGTTTCGCCCCGTGTTTCTTGATGCTGCCTTATGGACCTAAAACTATCCAAAAAGCACTGGGAAAAAACCTGGGAGTCGGGCATCCCGCATTTTCCCCTTCATGGGCACCTCTTCCCTGTTATAGAAACTACAGTCCAATTCTGAAGGTCGAAAGAAGATTTGCAAAGTAAAACATCCCACAATCCATCGTACTCCCTTGAAATTCAGAATGTCATGTCCTTATTTGGTTGTGAGGTCGCGTGACGTTGCTATGATTAGATGGGATGGCACGCATTTCTTATGGAACTTGGTGTAGAATTTGAGCCTTAAGCTAAGCTACTTTTTGGAGGCAGGGGTTGCCTATGTATTTTGACTTTGGGGTGGTAATCCACAACAAAGGATACATCCTAATCATTACCTTTATGATTTTGCCTTTTCCAAAACCGCATCCCACTCAAAATCCTATTGTGCTGCACCCCATCCATCCAAAATTCCACACAAATACTTATTGCAAGTACCCTAGCGGTAACCAAATCCCCAAATTCTTTCCACCTCATTTCATTTATAGGCCCTTTACCACCTGCCTTTACTTCACCATCCCGGGGCCCCCCCCAAACACCCCGTGCCACCCACCGGAAACCTACGGGAAAACTCGATGGGCCACTTCAACTGGCGAAGCTCTTGGACCTGCACAATTCCATACAGACAGCCAAGTTGGAAAACGATTCTCCGTCTCGCCGCGGCTGGAAGTTAGAAACTACCAGTACCATGGGAACCCACAACCTTCATTTCATATATTTCAATGGTTTTGGGGGTCCAAAAGAAGTTAGTTCCATGAGAGATTTGTTTACTGTACTTTTTTCTAGTCAACTGGATTGGTGGTTTCAAGGGTTCCAAGTTAAAGAAAATTAACAGTAACAGCAAACTTGTTTTCCCGGTATTTAGAAAAGGTTGGTTTATTTCACCTATTTACGGGACGTATTCAACCTACTGAAATATACATGAAATATACAGTAGGGGCTTACATAATCCAGTTACATCCAGTACCAGCAGGACATCCCAGACCCATGACGAGCCACCGTCAAAAGTTTTGCCGCAAAGTATTTTTTGATCCCCAAAAATCCTGAATTTTCCACTTTGCCTCGGATTGAAAGTAATTCTCCCAATAGAGGCCGCCACTGCCTGACACACAAGGCACCAGCATCCAAATGCGTCCACTTCAGGTGTTTTCTTTTCGATGAGCGTTCTTTTGGATTCTTTTGGGATAAAGGTTGGTGGTGAATTGTTGATTCTAGTCATAATATCTCCAAGTAATACACCCTTGAAGTTTATCAGCACGTTTGGCCCTGAAAAAGTTACCACCAAACAACATCAAACAAAAAAAAACTAAGGATCGTCTTCCAGTCCCATCATGAACTTCCAGCCAGCTTTTGCTGGCTACCCTCCTTGAAACTAACAATGAACGCCCCTCAAAATAGGTGACCCCCCAAAAAAAATCCTTTTCCAACCATTGATTTTGCATGATTTTGCAATGGATTTTCACTCGTTGTTTTCCCTTCACCTTGGATTTTGCATGTATCAAAAATGCTTAGAACAAGTATAGGGAAAACATCTCCCAAATGGTTGTTTGGATGAGTTTCTTGGTGATTTCCCATGGTAGAATCCGGAAACAATCACCTTAAACACATCCAGGAAATGGATTCAGACATTTCATGGGAAATGGATCCATTGGTGAAAGATGGTGATTTACAATCGTCAAAAAAACATCAAAAATCATCCGTGTCCAACAAATTTTGGCCTTCGTGACCATTCTTCAGGTTTGCCATAATCACCTGAAACAACCCTAAAAAATAGGAGAAACCCCTACATCACCAAGGGACTTGCTACCTGTCAATCTTTAGGGTCCCGATTTTCCGATGTAACAAGGTTCTTGTGGTGGACCCCGTTCTTCGGCATCTTTCTTTGGCAAATTTCCAATCGGAGATGTACCACCCCAACGTAGAGGTAAATTACCAAGGTATGAACCCCAAAAAACCAGGAAGAAAAAGTGAGACATTCCGGACAGTCCGGTAATGTCTATAGTATATCTCTCTACTGGTTCGTGCAAACCAATAATATGGGTGTTTCCTTTTATAATGGTGGTACCCCCAAAACGGGCCCCCAAAATGATCAGTTTTTAGTAAGAAAACCCAATGGTTGTTGGGTACCCCACCATTTTAGGAACCCACATATGGTGGTATATCCACACCAAAAAAAAGCTTCGTCAATTTCCCGAGAGTCAACCTTTTTCATGAGAGATGACGGTTTTCTCTGAGCTGCCCTGACCAAAGAGGGTGCCGTCATCACCTGTGATTGGCAAACAGATGAGTTCAAATCTTTGTTGGTAAACATGGCGTAAGAATCAAACCCCAAAACCACTGTGGAATCAGACTTTGGTATATCTACCAACCATGAATTTCATTCAAGCTCGAGTCATGCATCTACAAGTCCTTCATTGAAGTACGCTCATCTGGAAAATTTAGCTTAAAAGTTCTTGGAAACAAGTGCCAACAAGTGATTTACCATGCTAGAAAGTAAAACATAAAATGCCAGTATCAAACATAACATGACAGTATGTACAAAAACTTCAAAACCATAGTAAACTGAACAGATAAAACCAGCCGTTCGTTTTCGGGAGCGTATATAATAAATGCTTAGCTGCTTTGGGGAAAAGATTACGAATCCACGAATCATATCTTTTCGAATGATCATTTTCGCGCTACCCTTAAACCTAAGGCCGCCGCTCCTTAGCTCGCTTCCTATTATGGTTGGGGATTTTGGGCTCCCTTCCGGTATCACCACCAGCTTGCTTGGCACCTGCGAGCAAGTTAGGTGCAGGCCACGTTGAGCTGCTGGCGCCTCACAGGGATTTCTCCGGGGAAATACCAAGGATCTAAGGGTAGCCCCCTCCCAATGCCCACACGACCCCCAGAAACAAGGACCTTATTAAGAGGATTATTAAAGGGATCATGATCATGGTGGTTAAAAGACCCTTCATAAGGTTTTATTTCTTGGGTTGGCGTGGCATTTGGTGAGTTAGATTCGCCAGTAAGCCGAATTCTTGACAGAAATCAAGGGTGAACTCTCATGCTGATTCAACTGATCGAACCCAAAGGGTAGCTCCAAATCGCTCGCTTCCTATTATGGTTGGGGATTTTAGATACACCCAGCTCGCTCCACTTCTCGCTCAAACAAACCTTCGCACCAGCTAGAGACTAGGATTCATTGTTTTTGCATTTTGACAGGATTCTTCCCGTTGGGCCCAAGTTATACTGTTGATGGAAGAAATCCTGCACCAGTTGATAGGTAGGTTATCCCATTATATCACAATAATCTACGTACAGAGAGTTTTATACATGTCAGGTGGTCCAGGATTTCTTCCATCAATGGTATCATATTGGGGGTTCCCTTTGGGCCAAAAAAACCCGAAAACAAACAGCCGGCTGGGTCACCCGCACGGAGTTTTTCGACCTGCAAAGGGTGAATCAAAGATTATTTCGCAGAAATGGTGATGAAACCATGGTCATTAAACACAAAATATGCACTCCCTGAACATAGCCCCTGAACATAGGCCATCCCAAAAGGAAACTAGTATTCCAACCATCCATTTTCAGGTGCTATGTTAGTTTTAGGGAGGGTATACCTGGGAAACCCAAATGACCCTAGTTTTGAATGGATTTTTTGTTCGCCGTCTTTTTGGAGGCTTGAAACCGAGGACAGAATGGAGCTTTTTCCAAGGATTTCGCACCAAAACATCATGGAGGGTTCTCAACCAATGCCCCCACTCAAACCGGCTTTCTCATCCACACAGATTGCAATCAACAATGCACTATCAAACTCATATTTCTCTATCTGCGTGTGTGTACAAGGTGGGCCCAAAACTAGTTGTAAGTACGGTGAAATTGCTCTACTTGTAGGGGTGTACCCTCCAGTTATCCATTTATTTTCGGCCATTTACAGGGGCCCCATAAGTCCATTTATAACTAGTACGGGCCCACCTTGTATGGTGGTTCGAAGTTAGAGGTCATTCCTAAGATGTGCTGATCGAACCATCGGGGTAGCTCCAAATAGGTTGCTATCATGAAGGGATTTTAGGTACCCCCAGCTAGCTCCATTTCTCGCTCCAACAACCCTTCGCACAAAAGCTAAGTTGCATTTGGAAGTGTAGAATTCATCCGATGACATATTTAAACGCTAAGTGAAGTTCCCCAAGTCTTGGGTCATGATGATATAGCAAAGTTATCACTAGATCCTAAGACATCCCAAATCCTCCAAAATAGTTGGTAAGGATCGATGTGAGTGAAACGAAGCCCCAAAAGCCAAGCCTCAAGAGATGTTTGGGGGTTCAAACTCACACCGATCCTCACGTTCGCTATGACTGGATGTCAAGGGAAATTCATGACCTTCTGAATCTCGAAATTGAAGCTCCGTTTAGTGCAATTATGCCATGAAAAGGTCACTTGAACAGCGTGAATCAAACCCTTGGCGGACGTTCCATTGAATCCAGATTGGTTTGTACCAGATCCTAATATTGGCTTCTTATAATCCCCATATAATTGGGTAGTATTATCCCCCTATATCAAATATCAAACAACTAACCAGGGTTTTCAACACTGCTCACTTGTATGTAAAACAAACGTCGTCAGAAGAACCTGGTAACGTTTAAACTGCATCTGGTGCGAACCACCCCCAAAGCATGGAAAAGGGTGTCACTGAAAAAGCTCATGAATGCTCATCAGCATTCACCCAACCCCATGTAATCATATATAATATCATAAAAAATATATATATATATATTAAACACTAAAGATTCGTCACCCCGGTAGTTGCCTGCTATATTTCAATAACTGGTGACTCCCATCTCCCAGCTTTTCAAAACATGATCAACTCTGCCTGATCGCCCTCGCAACCTGCCTGAGAGATTTTCTCCGGGAAGGCGTCGATTCGGCTTCGTTTTTTTAGGGATTTTCCAAGTGGTTTACGTCCAGTTGTAAATATGTTGTAAATAGGAAACTTGGCTCATTGTAGTTCATAACTATATATATAATATATATATATATATAATATATAACTGTGGTGAAACTTTATACCCTCCCCCGTGTGAGGTAGCTCCAAGAAGGACCTGGTTTCTAACCCTGCAGCTTCGTCTCTTGAATGCCATCAGGTAACCAACTGGTTTGATTGGTGCCCGTTTTCTTCCAGCTTTGTAGGGTAGCTTTCCGTCATCGGGCCGGGAATCTAACATTTGGGATGCGAAACCCCTCCCGGATACCCTGCTATACATGTAAGCCTTCTGTTGTTGCCACTTTGACTGAGGTCCCGTTGAAAAAAAAATCAAACATGTTACATTCCAATTTGCTGGTTGGTTCATAAGGATCCTAGTAATGGTTTATCGGTTTATCACATATCCCCATGTAACTGGGTAGTCTATAGCCATCACCCATGTAATCCAAACAACCAAGATTTTGTCACAGAAAAAACACTCCTAAAGGCGAGGTACTTTCCAGCAAGCATCAGGTTCCTGCCGCAGCCGCTTGCAAGATGTATGTTGCTGAGGGAACCCATAAAAGCAACTTATACAAGGTGGGCCCCCTCTCTGATGTAAATGGAGTTGTGGGGCCCCTATAAATGGGGCCCAACTTGTTTGTACTTTGGCAATCTGGCTGGCCCTTAGTAGGGAACGAGGGAATAAACTTCCATCATAACCATCTATAGATTCATTCCACCATTTCCAAATAAGGGCCACCCGATGATACCCTCCACTACTCTAATATGATACACCCCCGTTGAAACCAACAGCAAAAGCCCCTCCAGTAAAGATAGGCCCAAAGCCCAAAAAGAAAACACACTTCTGAAGAATCCCTCCCAAGTCACCTAATGGTTAATTGGTGGTTTGGATTCCTGGGATCTCCTTATGAAAAGGATTCTTACATGGGTTACGAGAATCCCAAACCACCAATTTGCCATGTCAGGTTTGCTTAAGGTGGTTGGGAAGAAATATACTCCAAATGATGGTTGAAAAATGTCTATGAATATCATGGTAGAAACCGTAAACAATCATCGTATAAACAAACACAAGCCATTACAAGGTGGGCCCACTACGATCGGTATAAATGGAGTTATGGGCCCCCTCTAAGTAAGGTGAAATAACCCCAGTGAAACCCATTTAGTTTAGGCCACTTATAGGGGCCGTTTATAGCTCCATTCAAATACCTACCTGCCTGGACCTTCACTTCGGGGTGCCGTCCTTAAACCCTAAGGGATTATTGTGAAGGGAGACACCTTGTCAGCGGAACCGAGATCCAAGGTCAACCCCCAAACACTTTGGGGCTTTTCATCGGCTTTTCATCCCATCGTCTTTATGTGTGTTTGTTGTTTGTTAAACCTCCAAAAAAGGGTAACCCTCCTATTTACATGGCTTATAAAACTATATAATACAAGTCACATATATAATTTATGTTAATAACGTGTATATATATATATATTATATTCTATAGTGTTATGTACCTTTCTAACCTGAAATATTCTTGTGCTATAACATCACTATCCCCCTCTTAATGTATCCAATACATCTGTCCCATAGCCCTTTGTATACGCTTGATCCATCACCACCATGGGCTGATATGTTCCCAGCTTCCCCACAGGCCGGTCCCGTTCGGGGCTCCGCATGCCGCAAACGGCATTCGTGTCTTTCGTGACCTGCAGTTCTCAATGCGTGGGGAAGTCATGAGAATAGGGCAGTCTGGGCAAATTGGTATAATTCATATCTGGTTGGTGGTTGATCCACCCATCTGAAAACAATCTCGGTCAAATTGGAAATCTTCCCCCAAATGGGGGTGAAAATAAAACATATTTGAAACCACCACCTAGATATAATTCCTAAACCTGAATTGTTCGGGGAGCCATTTGTAGGGGTCCATCCCATAACTCCATTTGTAACCCCATGACGGATCCATGGGACGACGGTATATTTACCTACATTTACTTGGTTTTTAATGGCAAATGTAGGCAAATATACAGTACCGTCATCCCATGGATGCTATGAGATTTATAACTACTAGATTCCGCAAATGCAACATGTTCAACCCCCAAAAAAAAAGCTGTAATATATATATATATATATATATGACCTCCGCTCCTCTTTTCCTTCCATGGCCAGAGTTGTCCAAGGCACTGCGTTCTCGCTTCACCCCACAAACCTTTTTCAAAGGCCAGTGAAGAGATGCTACGAAGTGCCACCACCCTTGACATTACGAATTCAGCGACCACTCATGTCTAAAAGGGCTTCGTTCAATCACCGTGGATCACTAACCATGACCTCCGCTCCTCTTTTCCTTCCATGGCCAGAGTTGTCCAAGGCACTGAGTTCTCGCTTCACCCCACAAACCTTTTTCAAAGGCCAGTGAAGAGATGCTACGAAGTGCCACCACCAATGCATGCTGCATGCTATGCTTCCCCAAGGTTCAAAGGGTGGGAAAAAGCAAAGCAAAGGGTAGGGTGAACCTTGACATTACGAATTCAGCGACCCTTCAATCACCGTGGATCACTAATCATGACCTCCGCTCCTCTTTTCCTTCCATGGCCAGAGTTGTCCAAGGCACTGAGTTCTCGCTTCACCCCACAAACCTTTTTCAAAGGCCAGTGAAGAGATGCTACGAAGTGCCACCACCAATGCATGCTGCATGCTATGCTTCCCAAGTTTGCGCAAGCTTGCCCCAAAATTGCTAGCCTCTTGGTACGGCGCCTTAAAAGGGGATTCCAATGTGAGACCCAAAATTTCGAGGAACTAGTTGAAGCTGTGCATCCAGAAAAACTTTTGCTAGACCATTGCAAAGTCCAGTAGGATAGGGCTCGGCGATCTTGGTAAGCCATTCACCCGAGCTGGTTTGGCCCGACAATGGCAAATGTGGTTTTCCGTAATGAAGGCAAATTCCTCGTTTGCTTCCAATGCAGCGATAGGATTGCAGGCGAGTAAAACTGACATGTACGCCAGCAAAAGTGGTAGGTTTCTTCTTGAACATGCAGAAATCCACGAAAACTGTTGATACGTTGCGTCTGCGGAGTAGTGCCAGCATGGGTGGACAGATCCACAACGGAGAACGTCTAGGGTTCTCCAAAGTGAAAGGCAATCCAAGCATTAGAGCCAGCAGCATGATCCGAACACTGAAACGCATGAGCACATTGCCAATTCTGACTTTGGCCTCGTCACCAGGTCGAAGTCCTTCCAATCCAAGTGGCTTGCTGTCACTCCGAAGGGGAGGGGGACCTCCTGGTTGATCACGGGCACGACTGAATGAATTGCAGGGTGTGCCAAGGTGACCGGCAGCTATTGCACCACAACGTATCCATTCGAGGATTTTCCACTGATTTTTTCTCACACAAAGGTCATAGTCAGTTCCATAGGTGATGTCCCAAAGTAAAACTGGAAGGGAGCAATGTTTCATGACGGCCCGACCCAAACGTCCGGACCCAGAGAAAATTTCCAGAAACACCTGAAATCTAAGTGCCCGAGGGACACTCAGCGCAGGTTGCGGAGCTTTGAGGGCAGACTGTCTGCTGCCTTTATGCACTGCTGTTGTACTGTTTTGTCCTCCCTTCTCGTAGTTTTTCAATGAGCGGATTGACTGCCATCGACCTCTGAGTTGCACTTCTGTTGTTTGCCTCAACTTGTTGGCAATCTCGTGAGTAGCACCTCCGTGCCGAAGGCGATATAGGTGGGGTTTCCCGAGCTCCTTCAGTCCGAGATCCTCCCACACCTCCATCATGAAGTTGTTCACTTCGGTTGACTTCACACTGAAGGCCAAGTCTTGCTTTGGCCGGTTTTGAAGACGAAGCACTTTGTTCATGGCAGGAGCCAGAGGCGCATGAATCTTCAGGTCCAAGTTCAGTGCCTCGTCCCATTGGCTTGTTTTGGAAGGTACTCCCAACTCGGTAGGGTTCAGAAGTACCCAAAACTGAAGTGCTTGGTGTGAACGTCGGGCTGGCCTGACTATGTCGCACACTCGAAGTCGTTGGTATTGTGCAGGACGTAGGTAAAGAAAGAAGTTTAGCAGCATCACGATTGCCACCTCCCACAAACCTCGTTCCAGAGCCACCACCAAAAGAAGGGCCACGACTTCGTAAGGTACAGGCATCCGACTTCTTGGGGGACACAAACGCCTCCACCCCCGGAGTCCTTGAAGGTTCAAGGGCCTCATCTCCTTTCCTATCAACTGAGGGTGGAAGAAGATCAAGGCAGCCAGGGCGTAACTGCCCGTTGAAAGGTCCTCCCCTTCTTGTACAGCTCGTCCAGGTATTGACTCATCTCCATGTCCATCTTCTTGGGCTGTATCTTGATCATTTTTTGACCATGACCCAGCATCCACTGTTTGAACAAATTGAGGTGTTCGCTGTACCTGTTCAAAGTTGCATTGGTGACTGAGGATGACCGTAGCATTCCCAAGCCCTTTGTGTCCTTGACCACTTTCTGCCTTCTGGTTGCCCGCCGTTGTTTTCTTCGGGGGTCTCTCTTCTCTTCCATTTCGATGTCCCATGTCAGAGGTGCTTCCCTTTTTAGCGAAGCCTTCTCCAAAGGTGCGGTTGTTTTCCTGCTCGGTTTTGTTTGGCTCTTCAGCGTCTGCTTGTCCTTGCTCGGCCAGCTGACTTTCACGTTCAAGTTGTGGTAGATCACCATCAAGCTTTCGCACCAACTCATTGGGTTTCCATCCGCCACGAGATGGTGAGTCAGCCGGATTCCACTCCGATGGCAGCCACCGACAAACCAAACTAGAACCACCGGCCAAAAGCAAAGCTGAAACTCTTTGAACCACTCACTGTTCTCATACGGTGGCTCTGACTTCTGCCTTTTAAAAATGCACATGCTGCTGTCAAACTGTCTGTCAAAATCAAATGTCTCTTCCCAAGATTGTCAACCCTCCTCATCAAACGACGCACTGCAAAAAGACTTGCTCTCGCCTCCAGCACCGGCATGGGCTCGAGACGTTGCCATTGATGTCTTCCAACAACCTGCCATTTGGTCTTGATAAATTCAAAGGGCACCGCTTCGAAGGAGGTGGATTTGGAAGGGGGTTCAGGTGCATCTTCATCCAAGTAAACAATCTCGGTCTTCTCATCTTCTTTGGCCACAAAGCTACGGGGTTTACTAGTGGACGGATCTTTGAATCTCCACCTCTCATTGTATCTACCAACCTTCTCAACCTCCGCAACTTCAACAACGGTAGAAGTCACTCCTAAGCCCCACTCCGAAGCATCCACCGCACTGATCTCACTGCTCCATTCACTGCGCAAGTCTTGCACTATCAGAGGTGAGACCCGACACCACGTGAGCAGCTCCTTCCGAACACTTTTCCAGGTGGGAGCAATGTCGTGGTAGTGCCGCTTGACAAAAGTGTAGCTATCTCCAAAAATAGATAGCACCTCTCTCTTACCCAGCGATATGAAGGTGAGATGGCCAAGCAACTGCTCCAACTGAACGCCACTCATCCGGCCTCGTCGAAGAACTTCCTTGATGGCCATCCTCACTCTCCAGACACGTGAGCGAGATGGTCTATAAAGGTGCCATCAATCTCATATTCCCATCCCAACACTTTTGCACCATCTTCGCATTCCTCCTCCTCATGGACAGTTAATCCACACCGTTGAAGCTCTCGCACAGCCTTCCAAAATCTGGACTGCACCACTGCTGACTTGTCTGTGCCCATCACGTGAAGATTATCAAGTTCCCACGGGGCACAGGTGAAAAATCTTGGAGCCGCTCTTCACTCTTGAGGCCTGAACGTTCAACTACTGCTTCGTGAGCTCGTTGGCACCAGTATAGAGCCCAAGTCCAACCCATGGGTAAAACTGCCAATCTAGGAAAAACCTTCTGTCCAGGTTTCACAGGTTTTTTACCAATCTCAGTCAGACCTAGGTCACGGGCACAAACGGGCTTCAAGCAAAAGTAGTCCCTAATCTCCTCAGGCATTGATAAAGTGTAAAAAGCATTGGCAAGGTCTGCATTGCATACGTAGAGCTTCTCGTCGGGCGGGACTTGTATCCTGCGGAGGCTCTCACCTGTGGTCAGTTTCACGGGCTCAGGTTCATTGAACCAATGATTAGACCGACGACAATCCAAGATCATCCTCAGCTTGTCCCCTGTAGCTCCAATATGCCTTATTTAGTACATGTACTATTTAAGCCATTTATTTTAAGCAATGTTGGAGCCCAAAATCAAAGCTTATTTAAGCAATGTAATTTAAGCAATGTAAAAAATGGAAAATCAGGAAGCATTTCCAAATCAGGAAATGAAGTTCTCAAAAACTTACTTATAGCTTTGAGTTTGAAAAAATCATATTTGATACAGAAATTGTCAATCCTGGTAGACATTTCAATAAAAGATAAATCCAAAGGATCAATAAAAAAGAAAATAAAAACATAAATTCAAGATCAATAAAAATACACAAAAGATCAATGAAAAAGAAAAAAGATGTACAAAAAGAAAAATGAATAAGACAAATAAAAGCTAAATTAAAGATAAATAAAAAAGATAAATACAAAAGACAAAAAATAGATATAAAAGATAAATAAAAGATAAATCAAACAGATAAAAAAAGATAAATCAAAAGACTTGTTTTAAAGATAAAAAACGATAGATAAAGAAGAAAAAAACAAGAAATAAAAGATAAAGAAAGACAAATAATAAAGATAAAAACGATAAATAAAGAAGACAAATAAAAGACAAATAAAAGATAAAAA
>DF240451.1:0-54132 GCA_000507305.1 Breviolum minutum Mf 1.05b.01 | reverse complement strand
CAACAAAGTACTGCGCACAACAGCAAAAATGATGCACGAACTATTGCCGGATAGGAAAAAAACCATCAAAATGTTGCAGGGACACAAACTAAGTACTACAAAAAAAAGAGTGCAAACACAAGTGCAAAACCAACAATGTTACTACACACAAAACGAAAATGCTACATGAACTGTTGCCGGATATGAAAAAAGTCATCAAAACACTGTGGGCACACAGGCTGAATACGAAGGCACAAAGACTGCAAATGAAAGCTCAAAATCAACAAAGTACTGCGCACAACCGCAAAAATGATACATGAACTAGTGCCGCATACAAGCAAAAGTCATCAAAATATTGTGGGCACACAAGCTAATTACGAAAGCACAAAGTATTCCGACGAAAAATCCAAAAGCAAAAAAGTACTGCGCACAACAGCAAAGATGATGCATGAACTATTGCCGGATGCGGGCACGCAGAATGATACGACTTCTCCCCGAGCGATACGACTTAAACCGACCGCTTGTATGGAATTGTGTATACTTGTGTCATATAAATCATCTGATTGTTCTCCTTTTGCCAACAAGGTCTCTATGCACAGATCTTCCGAGATTTGTCGACGCACATTGGCATTGGGTTTCGGGTGAGTAGCATGCTTTGATGCTACGGTTCTCACTGTGTAGGAATGCGAAGGGAGCGTTCCAGCGGCTAGCGAAGCTCAACTTCTCTTGCGATCGAATTGTGCTCTGCTTCAATCCTCCTTTGCCGATGGACAAAGAAACCTCCAGCACCAAGGAGCAAAAGGACCACCACTGCAATTGCAATGATAGTCGCAGCACTTCCACCACTGGCAGTGTCGCCGCCATCTGAAGGCTTTGCTGTAGTTGGGGGTCCTGTTGTAGGGGGTTCCGTCGGTGGTTCGGTCGGTGGTTCCGTAGGTTTCAACTTTGCCTTGAGTTCAGGCAGCGCAGGTTGCACTTTGTCAGACAGACTTGGCAGCTTTGGTGGGTCAAGAGGTGGCCGTGAGACGTTCTTCATTCCAAAGCAGTCTCCAGATATAACCTTGTACTCCTTCTCGCATATGCCAGCATCTTTCCCCAAGGAGAACCTGGCCTTCATCACATCCTTGCTTTTTTTCTCCTCCTCATCATACTGACTAAAGATGTAGAAACCAACGCCTTCATTAAGCTGATCATTCTCGAACAGTTCTTTCAATCTGTCCCTCAAGTCTATCAGCCCTGCTTCGGGGTCCACGATCGGCATGTCAGGAAACGCGGGATCTTCATTTGTATCATCTGGAGTCGGCAAGTCGCCATCTCCAAGTGCACGTGCATGTCGCAATGCCGTTTTGGTCCAGAACACATCCAAGCCGAAAATACCGCTGCAGGCGTTGGGGAAGACTTCCCGTTCATTGGCACAAGCCATCATCAATGGCCCTGTGAATGTCGGAAGTGCAGTGTAGCCATGGTCGAGCTTCACCTTCTTAGTCCAGAGTTCCTGTTCAGGATCCTTCCAGCTTTCCAGTGCAACCTTCTTCACATCATCCGTTGGCTTAAACTCAACCGAGTACATACCAGCAGCCATGATTTGTGCGCCAGTTTTTAGAGGCTGTCGCAACTTTGGAAGTAGATCCATGCAAGTGTCCATCACCTGTCGTGCGCGGCAAGGCTCAGCTTCAGCAACTTTGACCAAGGTGGAGAACCCTGCCACCAAGGCAATGGATCGGGCAAACTTCATGAGGCTTGAAATCAACTCTGTTTCTTGAGGTCGTGCATTCTGTGAATCATTGGCTTGAGCCCGAAAAAGAACACGTATCGTCACGAAAGGAAGAAAAGAGAAGAAAAGAGAATGGAACGTAAAGAAAAGAGAGAAGAAAAAGAAATTCAGGGAACATCGTGAGAACATCAATGGTTGGGTGCGGCACAGGCCACGTTTTAGGAGTGGTTGAGTTCTTTGGCAGGTCAACTGGTGCGTTGATATGCTCCCCTTTGCTGTTCGGGCCCCTGAATTCACTGGTAAGCTGCTGCAAGTCAATCCTGACTTGAACAATCCCGCAAACTAGTTGCCCTCAGACATTCGCACGGTTTGGGCATATTAAAGATTATCTATTTCACCAAGGAACCGAAGGCAACTTCCTCACAATGGCGTTTCGTTCTGCCATCTGCTGGGTACCCAAGGCCAAACAGGTGGTCACCACTGCAGGGAGACCTTCGGGTATGGCAGCCACCGCCAAAGCAACAG
Organism: Breviolum minutum Mf 1.05b.01; assembly: GCA_000507305.1. Taxonomy (NCBI): domain Eukaryota; class Dinophyceae; order Suessiales; family Symbiodiniaceae; genus Breviolum; species Breviolum minutum. The sequence goes on along the minus strand of DF240451.1, from coordinate 51,914 downwards.
CAATCTTGAAGTAATAGATGCAGCCTTGTAAAAAGGATCCATGCACAGGATCAAAGAAGTGCTTGTAATTGATGAGCCATACAATGACACAAATGGCAAAGATGATTCTGGCCAAGGTGTTGCCAAACTCATCCAGCTTCTTTTGCAAAGGTGTCGGGTCCTTCTCCCCAGCTGCTTCAGTTACAGCACCCTGGATGGCACCAATCTCTGTGGACATGCCGGTGGCCACGACGCAGCCCACGCAAGCACCGTTGGAAATGGTAGTCGACCTCGGCCCAACGGGATTGATTATTCGTCACAAGTGGCCGTGCTCAGAGCTAAGCAACCAACAAAGGATTGTGGAAGTATGCAAAGAGCAACTACAGACTATGAAAAAGGAGGAAAAATACACACGAATCTACTTGGACTCCGGAGGAAGGGCGAAGTAGTCTTGGAAGACAGGAATCTACAACCAACAGGCAACAGGTATCCAACTAAACTTTGACTGCCAATGCACGCAAAAAGCATGTTGTTCTTACCCTGGAGCACCACTGCGGGATCGTTCACCACCTCTGGATCCTTGATTACACTTTGAGTCTCACCTGGCGCAGCAGAATTCCCAGGCTGTTGCAGGATGTTACAAGTAGCATTCCTGACCGTGGCCTCTAAGTGCCCAGTTGCTCAGCCAGGGTACCTACTTTGTTCATCCAAACAACTAGTCAACTATGAACCAGTGAACATCAATGAACCACTCTCCGAGTCGGCCTGTGAGTTGCGACTGTTCTGCCCTTACTGTGGTGGTCTTCAACTTCACCAAGCGAATGTCTGCCGGGACTTTGTCCCCTGCCTTGACCTCACACACATCGCCAGGGACCTGGCGAGATCCAAAACGAAATGATGACATGCAGACGACTTCAGCAAAATGAAGACATACCACATTCGATCATTCAATCAGCAGAACTCCAGCAAAATGGCACAGTCCCTTCATCTTCTAAAACCACTTACGGAAACCCATTCGGCTTTTGGGGAACTTTTCCATGGCAACCGTCGGCCAAGGCACAACGTTGGCGGCATCGATTTGGCCCCATCGCCCACCCCGTAAGACAGTGGCCGTGTCAGATTGCAACTTTTTCAAGGAGTCCAAGGCCTCCCGCGTTGAGGATAGACATACCAGATCTATCCCTGCGCCTAATCTAGATATCCCTACCTCCCTACCCTGTCTAAAGGTTCAACCAACGCTAGAAAAACTTGAGGTACGCCGTTCTATTGATTTGAAACACCTTTAGGCAGTTGAACACTCTACACCGAATTACCCCGATCTGTGTTTAGGGATGTTTAGGGCATGTTGGCAACACAACATCTGTGCTCATTTGTACCTATCTATCTCCCTATCGGCCTATCTACCAATGTATCTATCGCTATCTAACTATCTAGCCACCTACTTGACCACGAATCTATCGACGAGTCACCAAAAAAATAACTGATCAGTCTTGTCCCTCTCTCCATCTATCTGTCTATCGATCCATCCAGCATTCTGGGGCCCGTCTATCTGGCTGTAGTATCTCTCCCAATATTACTCATATATCACTGATAGAACCTACTAAGATACTTACAGTACGTAACTTTAATAGATGGTTGCACTAGATATCGTCAAGAAATGTCGCTGATGGATTGCATGATTGAAGAACCCAAAAGCAGTGATTGCATTGCTGTCGCTACTGCAAAAATGAACACGGTAGCATTCATCATGTCAAATGAATCCTTTCAGAAAGGATTTACATGGATTTATAATGATTTATATATGTTTGAATTTGGGATCCTTCACTCTTCTTGTTCTACAGGTACTACAGACGTTGGTAATTTACACTTGCTCACTGTGGGGACGGCATCTCACGGAACTTACCAGCGCCTTCTCGGCATTGGACTCTTGCCACACCCCGACGCATGCGTTGAGCACCAAGATCATCAATATCACCAAGGGTTCGATATAGGCAGACAAGCCTTCCTCTTTCTGATCGCTATTGAAATATGCCAGCAAAAAGGACACCAGGGCTGACAGCAGCAAGATCCGCACAAGCAAATCATCAAACTGTTCTGCCACCAGTTCCCACAAAGACTTCTTCTCGGGTTCCAGCAGCTGATTTGCCCCATACTCATCCATCTGCTGTTTCACCTGCTCTTCAGACAAGCCTTGCTCCAACGTTACGTTGAAAAAGTCCAGGATATCCTTCTCTGGCACTGCATGTGCTTCCCCCACATCCAGGAGCGCAGCAGGCTCCAGGACTACTGCGCCTCCAGCCGACCGCCCTGGCTGCGGCCCCTTGACGGGTCGGCAACGGGCCGCCACAAAGCTCGTTTGAAGGTGAGGTGGAAGAAAGCGCAGGCACAACAGAAGTAGACTCAACGAAACCAACGGTGAGGTTCGGAGCCTTCCCATGTTCACAGGTTTTTGTAACTGTGTACGCTGTTTGACGGTTGGTGTCCCACTGTTTCTATTACACATGACTGGTTCGCCTTCCGTGTCTTTTCATTCAGGAGGCCAATTGGAAGGAGTTTGTTTGTGCCATGCGCAATACTCCAGTACGTCTCTTGCATGTAATTTAGTCATATTTACTCCATTCAAATCAGTAGGTTGGAGCAAACAGCTGCAAAGATCTGGGAATACATGGGAATACTTCCCCATGGCCTCTCTCTAATTCTACTTGTGTTTCTGCCATGCGTCGCCATGTGCTTGTGGCGACTCCACTCGAGCACTGAAAGTCCAAATGCACTGCCATCAAACACTGGAAGGTAGCAAAACTCCAACCTCCCAGCAGGTCAATCAAAAGTATGAATCCATTCTACAATTAATTGTAGCAATTCATCTGCAAAGCGTTCAACCATGCTGGGCCGGTGTTCAGCTTCTTGAATCTTGGGATGAAGAACATGACATCCCATGATGTGCCTAAGAAGCAAAACCTCTGTAAAAATACCAACATATCTTGGTACTCTGCTTATCTGAAAATTTGGTACTCCAGCACTACTTAAGGCTGCTGCCCAGTGAGTGGGAAGCCCGCTGCTTGAATTCGTTGCGCTGTTGGCCACACATTCTGCGTGTCCACCTCAGGCCCCGTGCCAAATCCAGTGACAATATGGAACACCCATGGCAAACTAGAAGAATTCTTGGCCGAAAACCAACAGAGCAATGCTAAGGTCCAAGCTAGGGTGGGAATGCACCTCCCTTGCCCTATGTTGCGCCCCTTCCGTAGCTGAGCCAGGTTGGCCTGCACCGAGGATTAACAATGACGCGGCTGGGAGCCCTCGAGGCACGGCAGGCTGCTACGTGCCTTGTACTCCTCAAAATGCTGAAGAAAATCCTGGCACCGCATCATCAATTGATTGAGCACCCAGACATTTTCTGTATCCTACGCCTTACTTTCACCCCTCCCCCCCTCAAAAAAACAATTTCGCAACATGTGGAGTACACTTGGGGAATTGTGGTTCACCACAAAACATCACACACCCTGTTTGAACTATCTATCTCGAGTTCTGCGAAAATCCCTCCTTCTGTACGCAATATATCACAAATAAGATTTACATGCATGCATACATTCCTTCTACCAGTCTGCCCCCACCATCCACTATATACCAATTTTCAAAGAATACAACAGTTGTCCAAACTCCCCTTGCAGAACATCCCCTTTTTCCAAGAAGATTGTGTGGGCCATAACAGGTCCTAAGCCAGCTGAGGCCTCGCTGGCCACCAACTGAACTGGAGAATGTCCACAATCCAACGCCCAAGGCGACAGCGCTACATAAGCATAATGACTAGGGATTTCGATTCTAGTAAGGAGCCTGCACGGTGATATACAACCATACATAGTTCTACACCCAGTGTCTCCAAAAAAAACGATTAGAAGTTAGAATATCGTGAATCTTGAAATTAGGTGTCACCCTCTGGCAAACCTTGGCCTTGGGCCTAAGGCTGAACACAGCAAAAAGCAAGATGCAGCGGTCGGCATCTTGTCTAATCTAAAACCAAAATCCACCAATGCCTCGCATGTCTTTCTAGCATAGAAGTACATAATACCATTCTATACTGCAATATATTGTATATTAATTAATATGTAGAATTTGTATGAATCTGGAGCTCGACAAATTATAACTTTTGGAAGTTTCATTTCAGATTGTTCGAGGCTGTAACTATCTTGCAATCAAGGCTGCTGGTGCGGTACAAGTGCATGTACGGCACTCAAACAACCAAGTACCTGCACTTTCCACGTCCATGATGATCTCAATGCATCAGTGCGAGGTGGATCAAAGGTCTGTTCCGTGAATGCAGAATCCTTACAAATCTTCTACAAGCCCTCTCTCCCTCTATGCATCTCTTCAGCATGTCTAGCATGAGTCAGTGGCAATTTCTGGCATCTCCGAATACCTCTGAGCTCCAAACCATCACGAAGAGGTCCCCCTGCCCAAGCGGCTACGGAGGCCCCGTCCAGAAAGCCTCGAATTTTACATCTTGCTGACTTGGCGAGATGTATAGCGACAGTAGAATCTACCTAGACCTCAATCTAAAGAGCTATGCAAATTTCAATTCTGATCATATTCTGATCAGCACTTGTTGATACTTTTTGCATCCATTTGCACATACTAACACAGTGAAGCAAACCTCTATTCATCATCCAGTCACCGCTCACACGCACACACAATCGAACGCCCAGACACTGAATCCGACGCTCTGTCGGTGGGTCATGGTCATTGCCTGGTGGCTTGTATTCTTGCCTGGCGCATAGCCGTTGGGCTCTCCACAAATCCCTGCTTTTGACTTAGCAGAGTCCGAAAATGGCCCCATGCCCCATGCATTGCCCATGGCACCTGCGCACACGGCAACAACCTCCTCCACGGAGCTTGCTTCCAAGCAACCACCAGGATTGAAGCCCTCCCAACCTGACTTTGGAGAGGTTTTGGTGATTTGCCGTAGTTTCGCGCATACGTCGGACGTAAAAACAAGTACAAAAAAGTGACAAACGAATGAAATCAAGCAGAATCAAACATCAAAGCATATCAAAGCACCAAGTACCAGGCATCTCGAGAAGCACCACACACAGCTGAACAGCAAGGTTGGCCACCAGTAGCATAATGGAAACGTAGAGATGCCACTGGTATGACATGAAGTTCAAATAGAAGTATTCCACAATAGCATCCTGAGTCGCTGAGGGATGTTGTCAAAAAATGTCGAAAGTATCAGGGGATATCAGGGGTTTTGACCCCCCTAGCCAAGCTTCATAGGTTTGAACTCGTCCTGCTGCTTGACGCTTCCTTAGGGTAATCCAGATCAAAGATGATTCCCAGGATTCGATGAGCTCAGTTTTGGCGCCAAGTTTCACTCTCACCTCCTCGATAGACGTTTCGGGCATCGATGCGCAATCCACGTCAGGGCGTAACAAAACCCAGGCGCAAAGTAGCAGAATCTGGACAAGAAAGCAAGAAGGTACTGGTTTGATGAAGTTTCCAAGAATGAGCCAATATCCCAATCGCCTGTGGTACAGCAGTAAGTACAAAACACACATATACTTTTCCGAAACAGCCATTCTGATCAGTTGGGAGTGAAGAAGAACTCACGAGAATCAAAGTATCTCAAACAGTTGTTTGCAGAATCAGTGCCTGCATGCACAGTTTTTTCACTTGATATATTATAGACCAAATGTCGTAACGGTGGTTTCCCTACTGCTCTGGATTGTTCCATTGCTGGTGAATCAACTTGTGCTGGGCGGGAATCTGTGTGCAGTGCCACCATATGAAACATCGGTCTGGAAGGGCCTCATCCCCCCACCTGCCCGAGGCCTTCTCAACTACGCACATGGCTTGAAAAGTGAGGATGAATGCCACCAACAAAGTTCCATATTGTCCTCAAAGTGGCGCTTACAAGAAATGTGGCAAATCGAAGGCCATAAGTTTGGGGACCATCTAAAGGGCAGCAGCAAAAGTTTGCTGGTCCAGTCCATACCTACATTGATGCAAACTTTGAATGGCTTCACTTCACATTAATCTCCTCCCAAAGATTGGCTGTTGAGCACCAGTGGTACAGCACAAAGCCACAAGACTGCGGAGAGCATCCTGGCTGCCACTGATTCATCCATTGTTGCTCATTTCGCATCGTGGCATGTTGACAAATACAGTGTTTCTGTTTTCTTCGCCAAGGCTCATGAGAATGGTTGGACGACCAAAAACTCGCCACAAAGCTAAAATAAAGTAGTTCACCAAAACCAACAAAACCACAGATCGGATCTGGTCAACCATCGTGCCAAATACCACCTCGAACATTCAAATGACATCTTTCACATGCTCCTGATGCCAAGCATCCAAAATTCTGACACCAAGCAAATCTGTTCTAAGACGCAACACGGACTTTTGATGCACAACGGTTTAGCCGAGGCACTGCTAACATCAATACTAAGAGAACAAAAGACACTATCAACTCCATCAATCGCGCCACCATTGGAGCTCGCTTGTGTTTCAACTTGTCAAACAGCCAAACCTGTCGATGAGATTTGAGGACAGCCAAAAACACGGTCACCAGTGGTCAATTGCTGTGATAGAATTGTATAGAATCCATATATCTACCTGGCATCATCGAGCACCAACGTCATTCAGGCAGGGGGCATCGTACAAGTTGGCCATGGCATGCTCTTTTCGCGCTGCAAGTCGTTCTTCTAGGTTTACTTCTTTGAGGTCCACCCCACCTCACCGGTCAGAATGCGTGATGCTTGCAAGTTTTTATTCCATGGGCAATCGATTGGAAGCTCTAGCTCTCCCCCAAAAAAATAATCCATAATAATCCATTTATATGGTGAAAAATGAAATAGACATGATTTGCAAACCAAGCTACGTTCGGCATTTGAAGTCCCAATGACGAAGCACCAATACTCTGAGAGATCATCCCCTGGACACCGCATCATCTTTCTCTTTACATCTGACTTGTGCAGCTGAGACTAAGGGCCGGACGAATCGACCAGAAGGTTGGTTGGGGACAAAACAAAATGGGACCAACCAACCACACCTCAGACTGGGTTGATCACCGACCATCAACCACATTGAGTAGAGTGATTCAGATGTGATTAATTAAAGTCTGTCAAAACTGTGAAACCTCAAACATGGACAGAAGATGCTACATGATAGGACCCAGTGTTCTGCCCATCATTATCATCATTGTCATTTCTTGGTGTTCAATGTGTTCGCTTCATGGATTTGCCTCTGATGCTGGATGCTGAACAACTGGTAATCAACCTTCTGCTCAAGACTCCTGGGCTCCTGAAACCCTTTGCCAAAGCAAGCCACACAGGCGGTCCCCAAAAGGACCATCATGGGCAAGGCGGCCACATTAAACGTCTCTGCCAGAAGCCTCGCATATCATCACTATATGCATGGACAAGCACTGGAGGAAACGGCGCTTTCTTGAGGACCCATTCCAAAATACAAAATGAGTGCTCAAGGGTTAAAGCTCTCACGCAAAATGGCCTGTAGACAGCATACATTATCAGAATCCGCAGGGCAGGATAGTAGTGGCTGTCCTCGGGACACGACCAAAGGGTCAAATGAGCACTGGAGTTCTAAGTCTTGAAAGAGAAACAATTTTGCAACATCCACGAAAGCAAGTCAAGACACTCTGTAGAAGAAGTAACAATCTCCTTAGCATCACTTGGAAGGACAGGCATCGCACATCCCTACATACCCACAGTACTGAATCGCGTATCCCCTTTGATACAATCTACTGGCTGCATTTCTGTGAGCAATTTGAAAGCTCGACATGGCTGAGTGGAAAGTGTCAAGCATGACCTTGGACATCAAACGAGCCCGAACAAACCCCGTAGAAATGCCATGCTCAGCGTCTCCACCCATAGTGGTCGTTTGCAGGTGGCCTTCCGGTCCCGATGTAGTTTGCAATGCCCGTCTGCATCGTGGACCCGACAGCTTGGGCGATAGATTTGTTGATGAATGAGAACCTTGGTCCATCTAGAAATCAAGGCAAGTATCAAAAGACACACACACTTAAACACTCTTGTTGAAGGGTTGAAGCTACATTCCTGCAGACGTTTGAAAGCCGAGAGACACTAAGACTGCTCCAGGTATGGATGGCCTTGGCAAGACTGGGGTGATTCTTGCCTCTGCAGCCATTCAGCCATTAACATGAATCCCCTTCAGCCAAATAAAACAGAACAACACACCAAACATCACCACACTTTTTGCATTTTCTGCCAAGTGTGGAGAAACCTCCTCCAAATTGCATCATGCAGTTTAGTTTAGTTGCAAAAATCGGATGATGCCCTCCATGATGCCGAACTCCAAAGTCAATTCCATGAGCCGAGGAAACCTGGATAGATGGCACCGCGCAGAGCTATGGCACTATCCAACCACAAAAGGATGTCACATCCAAGGTACACTTCATTCTGAATATTCTGATACCACATACTACCTGCATGAAAGCTGAGCCTCAGCTCAACAGACTGCGACTAAGGTACATGGCCAAGGTCCCAAAGGAGATGACCCACTCAGCAGCCAGCAAAGAGTCCAGCTTTCCGATGTCATCTAAGCTCTTGGAGGACAAGGTAAGGAGAACGAAGATGAAAACCTTAGACAAAAGCATGGGGTCAGGAGTGTGCCGGTCCTAAGTCAGCATGATGATGGCGACGACGACGACGACGAAACTAGGGATACGATCTATCAAACCGACTGAATCCCTGTTCAACCAAACCCCGGCTACCTGTCTGGCAAGAAGCATAGGCACTCATGGAAATATCTGTGACCACATTATAGAGGTAAAATCCCACTGAGGCAAAGTAAAAGGAAAAGCTGTCTGCGATGTTCATGCTACCGGTCCTCAGTGAATTGATGGGGTAAGGTCCAGTCCAATGGCCATAAAACAGATTCTTTAGCCATGAGGTGGCTGAAACAAACTTATCTCCAAGGCTCAGTATTTTCAAATCACGCGACCGCATCACTCCAACGTTGCCGCTGGCAACTTTCGTGAAGAACAAAGATGCGGAATTGAAGGACACCTCACACTTCTGGTGCTGTGATGGAAGTTCAACTTCAAAAGGATTCTGAGTAAGTACCAAATGAGATATGTTCAGATTTCAGCTGTGCTCTGTTCTCGCGCACACTTGCGATTGACAACTTGAATTTTGAAAGCGAAGTTTAGATGCAGTGTGGCTCAGATTCGGACCCCGCCTCGCGACCCTTCTCCCACTCCAAACAATCGACGTGTGTGGACTGCTCCCCACCTTAGGATAAAATGGATAAAATATTATGCAGCACAAAAGAAAAAGAAACTCTCCCCAAATGGCCAACGATTCAATGGGTGTCCCACTATCAAAAATTCGGCATTGACCCACCAACACACCCCGCAGAAAAAATCCTTCCGCATCTTCATGGCAAAGTGACGCATCAGCACATTAAAGCCTGCAAAAATATCCTCTGAGAGATTCAGTACCGGGGAAGCCTTCGACATGGATCCTCGATTCGAGGCCCAAAAGGCATCGAAGAAATCCGGATGCCTTAGATGTGAGGATGGAGATAGATGGAGCTTGGTGGGACCTCGGAGATAATGGTGAGAACATGTTGTTCTCTGCATGTTGTCTGTTCAATCGTTGAACCATGTTAATGTTAATGCTGATCCGACTGATCCGGTAATTATATTGAGAATAATTATAAATGTGTTCCGCAAATGTGTCACCAATGCTTGTTTCAAACCAGACCCAAGACCCGGATTGTGGGTCTCGCCACCCTTTCAGCCTCAGGATTTTCAAGCCAAGCTGCCCATAATGCATGCGGGCTCCAAGCCCTGCAAGGAAACGCTGGCAAATGGTACCGAAGGTCCACTCAGCATCAGCCATAGCTGCACCTGCCGCCACCGGGAGCCTTGATGTGTATCTCAAGTTTGACATCATCGTGAGATTAATCTATGATACACAAATAAATCCAGCCATTCTTTTTGCAGGGGCATCCGACGGTTTTCCCCGTATGTGGCCAACACTTGCTGGAGCGCCATGAACATCCAAATGGTGAATTGACATGTTGCCTTCAGAAGGAGAGTGACAGTATCACTTGGGCGTAGCGCTGTCCGACTAGCAGTGGAAAGTAGAGAGCATAAAGGACCCGTACGAAACATAAACATATTTTCCTTTGACTGTTCATAATGGGACTGGGATACACCCAGACTTGTGACATATGTGAATGCAACAATTGTACACATCGCAAATCTGATCAATTATCGGTATACTGGTATACAACTGTATCTTCAATATCTGTATCTTTAATGTTAAATTTAAAGGGTTGAGTGAAATTCCCGGTGTTATCGTTTTGACCCGTTATTTTTAAACGGTCTCGAAGGCCTAGGTATTATATATGCATAGATTTGCTTATCTTGGCCCCAGGACGTTCTGCTCGACTTGCTATGTAGCCACCAGAAAAGGATTGCCAAGCGCAGCTAAGCCATTGAATCATTTAAGGCTTCTACAAATCAGGTCGTGTTGGCAGGTAACACCCATGGACCCTGGCAGCATCAACTGGCCTACAGCACCCTGGCTACCCGTGAAGATGTGCTCACGGAAGCCAATGATACGCGCCTGGACTGTCCTTAGAGTGGAGCTGGTACACTTTCTGAGATAGGATTGCAATGCATACATGTCTGATTTTAACTCTGAAAGGATTTCTCTTAAAGTCAGCCCTTGGGCAAATGCATCTGGCTGCAGTAAAATGCTCCACCCCCGCCCGTCATCGCCAAGATACCTGCGATCACTTCCAGCTGGTTGAAAGTGCTGGAGAATGAAGGGCACTTTACATGCCTCACCAGCCAAATTGCCCAGGGTTGAATGGCCAAGCAATTCAATAAACACACCGAAAACGGCAAAGGCAATGCAAATGGCCTCCCCAAAAAAGGCACCCATGTTGGCATCCATCATCTGCAGGTAGTGCCCTGGTGCAAATCCTCAGTGTAAAAGGCATGTTTGCTTCTGGCTGTTGCCAGCAGACCGTCGATGTTTGACACTGCCTAGCTGCAAGTTACAATCAAGAGCTTCTACTGTACGCATTTATCTACTAAGAACCATTTTTGAAACGGATGAAGTTGAGAGTCTGAGGGCTGCCAACTGATTCCCAGCTTTCCCTTGTGTCTTGGCTGCAGGTGGTCTGGGCTCGAGCTCACCCAGAACCAAGGGATAGACACGTGGTAGCACCTCAACCACCTGACAACGTGGCAACTGAAAACTGCAACAATGGCGTGCCACCCCATCGGAAGTACTCATTTCAATCCTGCCTTCACAATGGTCTCCTCAGGTTGTCCTGGGACATAGTTCCTTAGGACAACATGATACGCATTGACACATTATGCGGCCATGTGTTTCGGTCAATCATGTTTTGCCACCTTGCCAAGGTTCTCGTTGAATGCCAGCAAAACGGAGGCATACTGGAAGCGGCCAGTGAAATTGTGCTCCCGAGCCACATAGCACATGACCATCTCTTTCAGGGATGGCCTTGCTTCAACTTATTCTGATAAGCATGTGGCCAAAAAAGGGGGTTGCCATTTCTGGATGCGAACTGGAAATGCTGTCAACTCAACGCTGGACGGTGGTGCGTTCAGGTATGCCAAGACACCGTGCCACCTCAGAATCATAGTCACCTTGGCTACAGAGTTTGGCACATGTTGACACCAAAGTGAAGTAAGTCTGGTGAACTTTGACTGTTCGAACTCTCTTTGAATCCCAAGGGCACACAAGGTAGACGGGATATTGGCGAAATCGCCAAATCAAGCTCCGAATGTCTTGATCCGCTTCCTCCCTGCGCTTTTTGTTGCCATAAGTCTGATGAGATATGAACAGCTGCACCAGGCCTGAGAGGTACAAATGCAACTCAAGGGCCGACAATCAAAAGACCATGCCTTGAACAACATTTTCAACTTCGTCGGAACCAAGTGCTGCCACTTCCAAAATGCGTCATTACAATGACTATAGGTGGTTTAGTTCCTTTGGTCCTCAAATCCGGAATAATCCGAAGAAGTCAAGCAGATTGCCCGTGTGACTTTGATCGCCTTGTGTGACTTTTATGGCTGTGCCCTCTCAAACAACAACTATCCAAACAGAAAGTACCGAAATCTACTGGAAGGACATCAATGAAGAAGAATCACAAGACATCAAATCGATCATTCACGTCCCTTTCATTCTCGTGCCATCCTCACAGTATACTTGACATACTTCTCACTTACAGGTCCCTCATACCATCGCCTCCTAGTCCTGTCTGTTCAGAAGCTTGCACTGATGGCAGCATCTCCTCGCAAGGCTCCAGTGATTTGGTGGCTCCAATCAGTGCCAAGATGCGGTATTTCAAACATCAGGAAACTGGAACATCTTTGGTCATCGAAGGCTTTGAAGCAATTCTCTTTTGCAATTGCATGGCAAAAGTTCAATACAGATTCACATTATTCGATATAAACATATTAGTAAAATAATGCAAAATAGCTGTTGATTGCTTTCTAGCGCCACTTGTCACTTCAAATCTGCTGCGAGGAGCTAAAGCTTTGTGGTATTGAATGGCGCCCGTCACCGTTCTCGAGACAGTCCTTAGAGTGCAACACTGGGGCTATGGAATCGCAGGCCGCCAAGACAGGGAATGCTTTGGGCGATGTATTGCACTAAGCTGATGAAGAATTCAACACTCTCCTACCTCTACATGTTGCTGCATGCCATAACTTGCCCCCACTCCACCCCATAGCTGGGGGGGTTTTGAAATCATTTGAATTGTAGGCAAATTCATGCAAAGTCTATTCTACTGACAAGACTTTAGTGGTTCCAGAATCCAAATGCCTTACAATGTTTTACATGGTCCCCCGCCACCTCCACCATCACCACCACTACCAATGGATCACTAGCATACTAATAATACACCTAGCAAAACTCGTTTTACGCTCAAGGCGCTGTGCCCGTTGCGAGGCCCACAGCCTCACTTCCAGCATAAGCTCTCGCACTTCATCGGCTTTGGCTGCATCCTTTCCAGGTCATGTCGCAGTCAAGTTACGGGGTGTAATGTAATACCCGTTGTTTACGTCACGTTGTTGAGTATATACTTCAATACTTTCATATATACAAGTTGGATAATACAAGCATTGCGCATGATGGCGCACCCACGTCAAAGCACATCATGATCATTGTTTAAAAATCAATGTTGCATTTACATATGCATTTACAATTTACAGACTCACATTTGACCAAAGCTTGCCACTGCCATGCCGATATATGCCGATCGAGCCTTTTCCAACTCTGCTTGTCGAAGCCATTCATGCAGCTCTCCCAAGGTGTAAGAGTTGTAAAGTTCCCTCGGTTCCATGCCCTGTTTCCGCGCGAAGATTTCCCATTGGTCTTCTGCCTCTGGGTCCCAGAAGTCACGCGATGAAGTTTGTGAGGGGCCGATGGTTTCTCCATGTTTTTCACCATTTGCCTCAACCCGAAAATATTACATTAGAATCGGTTCTGTTCACCGGCTGTTATTGCGGATTAAATTAAACAGCTATACCGATACATACCGATACCTCAAAATGCTTATCACGAACTTTTCGGGGGTGGTGACGCTGGGGCGTTATCATGACAGCAGCTCACATTCATTCACAATGAAATTATCATGTCATATCATAGTCATATCATAATCATATGATATATCATAGTCAAGGGCCTTGCATTCCAGAGTGTCATAGAACTGAAGAACTGAAGAACTGAAGATAAACGAAGTGAAACGAACGCCTGCACTCCGACGTCGCTAGAACCCAATCCCTGCGTGTCCCTCCCAATGATCAGTGGTCACAATTGGAATCAGCCAAGCCACTTGGGCGATCACGAATCCTAGATTCGTGTTTCGACCATCTGAGGCGCACAGAAACTCCTCCGTCAGGATCACCGTTTCCTCGTACACTGGTACCACTTGCGTGAGGGTCGGCACAGCGCCCATCTTCCGATCCAGCAAAGTGTCGCGGCCAGGACGAATGCCTCGATTGTGGGTGCCTTTCACAATGCTGCGAAGGGAGCTGGCGAAGAAACACAAGCGTTCGCTGACCTGTGCAGGAATCTTTTGCAGATCCACCCGAGAGCTGCTGGCGGGAGCACCCCAGGGACCCGGTTTACACCAGGGCTCCGTGACGAAGAAAGTGTCCACAGCCCTACGACGAGGCGCAGGGACGTCAAACTCACAGGACTGAGTCTGCAAGCGCATCCACGTGTGACCGTCGATGGAACCATCAATCTCCCAGCATACTGGATCAAACTGGCGATCATCCGCCGTTGTTTGGAAGGACACTGCGTGAATACAGCGGGGTCGTTGAAAAACCACCTCCACCTCTTTGTACGCTTCTGGATCGGTGAAGATGAAATCCGCAGGGAAGTTGACGGACGTCCGAAGCGTCAACAAATCCTCTGCAATGGAGTTTCGGCTGGTGCTTGGCCTCATCTGTGGATGGGGAGGTCTACGACCATTTCCAGCAGTGATTGCTGTGAGATTGCTGCTGCGACTAGACACTGACCTCACATTGCGTGCAGTTTCCAGATGGATCCCGCATATGTTGGCTTGACTCTTTCCCAACAACAATTACTGCATCCAACATTGCATGATATTTTCCATGCTCCCCTCAATATTCCATCAACAAATACCGTTCCAAGTGGCTCTCTTTGTGGCGTGCTGGTGCCCGATCCTACAAGTGGTCATGGTCAGATTCCATCAGGATCGGAATCATTCATCTGCCCGAAACCCAAGCGATTCATTGCCAAAAAAGTTTTGTTCCAAAACAAGATCCAGCCACAAGAAATTTCATGAGTTACAACAAAGACTTCTCGAGCTCAGAGCCTGCTAGTTTGCTTGCTACACAGTGCTTTGGTCATCTTTCGTCTACTTCCCCACCACATGTCTGCTTAAGTTGCTGGCCTGAGGCATTGCGGTGGGATAGCAGCTGCCAACCACTGCGAACACCCAGGCCTGACAGTTTGTGCTCACTAATCATTAATCTACAGTATATTAATCTCAATGGGGGATGCGAATCCATAGGTCCATGGCCCACAGGTTGTTTCCTGATTGTTTATCTAATTGAAAAACCCAGGGTTGAAATTCCCAAAGGCCAGCACGAAATTCACAAGCTCTGCAACATGAGAACTTCTCCAGTGTCAACGTTTCGATTCTGTCTTCCTGGCAATATGAGGAGTTATCTCATCCGCTCCCTCATCCTAGAGTACCAGCACCAGGCCTGGCAAGTCGGCGGTTGCAATCAACCGATCATCCAAGACTTGCATTAGCTCCGCATGCTGCGCGGCTGTCGCTACCCTGACCTGTAGTTGTTGGCTGGTGCCAAATGGGAGGTCATTACTAGGCATGACGGTTTTCCAATGTAGGGAGGCAGCAATCATTCGCAAAGCTCATCACAAGGTTGATGTATATGTGTTGATGAATGTCATGCTTTAAACTGGTTGTGATAACGATGGCCAGCAGCAGCAGCAGCAGCAGCACCACCACCACTACCACCAACAACAACAACAACAACAACAACAACAAGAAGAAGAAGAAGAAGAAGAAGAACAGCAAAACAAATATTGGCGGTTTCTTTTGTCTCACATCCACTCCTCCCAACAAACCTTTACCGGAAGAATGGCAATTCTTTCAGGTCCAGGTGCATGCTTCACAGCCTCCAGGTCCACAGTGTAGTTCTCAGGTCTGCTTTGAGGACCATGACGCACCTAGCGCCATACTTCACTCAGGCTGCTGGGTCGCTGCCGATGACGCATGTAGGAATCGCACTCAGGGTTTATTGAAACACCCGGATTAGTAATTGGACATGTGACATCATGTGACATGATGCTAGTGTTTTCACTGCTAGTAGGGCAGTAAAATACGTCCGGCATAGTTTGCATTTGTTGTGCTGCCCTCTGCCATGCTCGGGTGGCACCTGCAGGCCGGAGATGCAGGATGTTCGTCCAGCTTGCTGCCAGGAGCCCCCGCGCAGTTGCGTGGCACGAAAACGCATTCGTTGGAAACCTGCTCAGCTCGGCGGCTTCTTGCAGCAGTTTATCTGTCTATAGCTCCCTCTTTTCAAGTGGCACAAAAAAAGTAGTCTTCCCATTCCGCTTTTTTGCAGCTCTTATTGAAACTCTGATGTTGGCATCAATTCAGAAAACTGAAGTTCTAAATGTAAATGTTTTTGGGAAAATGAGATTTGGCCTGTGACCCCCAGGCTGCCCGACGCTGAGAGAGCTGGCAGAATTGGGTCTTGGAAGCCACCGGATCTTTCCAACGGAAGGTCCGTGCGGCATTGACCTTGGCGAAACATGAAGCACCTCGGGGCACCTTTGTGGTCTTGCGTTTGATGCTGTTCCCTGGCTTGGAGCAAGGCTGCAGCATGTGGTATGTGACACAGCTGGTCCAAAAAGCAAAGTCCTTCAAATTCCTAGCAGCCAATTCTGTTTTGCGAAACCCAGCGACCATGCAGTTTGCAGTTGCATCAGTGATAAGGCAATCCTCGGGACCGATGCCGTTTGATGTGCTGATGTCAGGGCATTGGTTCCAACTGTAAGTTGGTGGAAGCTAAAAAAAGAGTTGTTTGATCCTTGTCGTCACAACTTTATCTCATCACATCTGATGACAATAACCAATTCAACCGCTCCTATGGTAGATCCACTCTGACTCATGGCCTGATGCAAAGCAAACAAATTTGCAATGAATCTGAATGAACACTTTGACAGCCCAACACGACCCATGTCCGTGCAAGTGTCATCATAGAGGGATTCCACTGCACAGCTCCAGACCAGCCTCCATGCACTGCCAAAGATACATTCCTGTTCATGGATCCAGCTACAAAGGATCTGTGGGGTGGATTTCACTTGAATCTGATTGCTCCACGATTGTTTACTTGAACCCACCAGGCCCTGAACCAAAATACCAAACGGTGAGACATCCACTGACTTGGTCTAGTGATTTATAATGGGAGCTTCAAGACAGGTCCTTTGAGGAAGTGCCCCTTCTTCCTGAAAATGGGTAGATGGGGCCAAAATCAGTAATCTTCTCCCTTGGATGTCTTCGGACAGTGAGCGCAACTACTCCCAGGTGTTGTTTTAAAGGCAAGACGCCATGGCGCGGCCATCACTCATGGAACTGTCAGTGGTGTCATTGCCATCTTGTCGCCGTGTGCTGGCATCCAAATCCAAATGCCTGAGCAAAAACAAGGAAGCCCAATCAAAGACTGGCAGTCCAAATGACATTCAATTAAAGGAGCCGAAAGGGCTTAATTCCTTCCCCTGCCAGAATGACCTGTACAAAGCAAGCAAGGCCGCTCATCCCAATGTCAAAGCAGCCAACAACATGATCCCATGTTCTTCCTGATTAATGGCAGCTACCAAGAATCAATTGGGCCAAACAGCCAACCGATCCCCGAGCCAAGTCATCTCACCGGGACCCGCCTGAGCGCTGATGAAGCCACATTTCGCAAGCCGCGATGCTCTCCCATGGCATAGCCTCCAATCCTCAGTTCACCAGGGTAGGTTCAGAGCAGAGAGATCAAATCCTTATACTTATATATACTGTATCTGTACAGTATAGTCAGTATAGTATCTTTTTTTTGGTTGGGTGTGTTGTTCCAGACTTTCATATCAAATCATTATCAAATCAATGTTTCCTTTCGTCAATTCCATCCACAGATCAAGCCAGCTCTGTCGGTGTCGCCCAAACCCAACTTGCGCCAATGCCTTCCTACACACATCTGCTGAGTCTAGACACGCCAGTCGGCATGCCCTTGTTCTGCATACGATCATTCTGACAAACTTCAACACGTTTTAAGGAGTACTAAACCCACGCATATGAGATAGCACGGCACCTTGACACCCAGATCACCAAGGAGATTCAACATCTACGTCTCTAGTTCATCCACGCGCATCCGAGGCTCCCAATCACCAAGTAGAAAAGGAAATGCCTCAGTAGCAACATATACATGGCACACTCTCAGCATCTTTGGGAACATAAAATCCTCCTCTTCCCTACTGGTCAAAAGTCCAAAGCACCCAAAAGCAAGGACAGTTCAGTGCATGATTGTGGACCTACTGGTAGCTGGCACAAACATGTGCTAACTTTTGAAAGCACATTTCAGGCAGAAGTTCAGGGAGGTATGCCATGTCGAATTGACTTTTGAAGGCGCTTGGGCGCCGTGGCAAACCGAGATGCAAATCGAGGAATGCCGTCATCGCCACCAGCACATAGATGGATGTGACTGCGAGCACGCAAGCCACCTAGACTAGCCAAGTCTCTTTCCAAGCTCGTTTTGATGGCTTTGAATGCTGTGGGTGGCTTCCCAATTCCCCAAAGGCCAACAGTACCAGTCAGATTTAGTTAGAGAGAGCGTGGCTTAGCATTTTGTACAGGTGTATATACTAGTCCGAACAATTTGATTTGCATTCATACTTACAAGAAAAGTCATCCCCATTTCAGCCAAGGCACGCACTCTGAAGGGACGGGATGCAAGTACAAGGTCCCCACACCATATGGCAATGGCCAGGATGGCCACAAGCGTTTGGAGCATTGGTCCCCACAAAAGCCAGTGTAGGAAAAGCCAGAGACCAATGGTGCGACAAAGAGGGTTTCAAAAGCGAAGCACCTCGGAACAGAAAAAAGGCTGAGGGATGTGCAGGGACAGAAAGGCATTTTGAAGACCCTATGAGAACATTCAATCTGAAACTCCACTACCTCCTGCTTTCGTCAACCAAAACATAGGCGAGGGGCAGAAGCAGCACAAAGAACCATACAAAGAAGGGAGCACTGCCCTTGCCCTCCTGAAAAACAATCCCCAGGAATGAAGCCAAAACCGCTCTTGTCACCATACTCTTGAGCCGGACCGGACTCCACACTCCATGAGTCAATTTTTATGTCGACTTGTTTGTTTTGGTTGTGATTTCCAACAGTTTCCTTCGCAAGCAAAACAAAACTTGGGACATCCCAAAGTTGGACGGCTTGATGTCCTTGCCAATGGGTCCAATGGGAGGATCAGAGACTGTCGTCATGAAGGAGGTCGTGCCTCCAACCTCTTCCTGCGAAAGTCGTGTCGTTTCTATCGATGCGCAATTGTCTCCGTACGGAGAAATCATACTCGAAGTCACATCCTCTACATATATCTACATATTATAGATTACAGTAATGTAATCAGGATGGCATCCATTCCAAGAAATTCTCCTGTGCATCACCTTCCATAGAGAAGGAACGCTGAATCTGCTGGAGGTTCTTCGGGGCACCATGCACAAAGGGAATGTCTCTCCGGCGTGTCACGACGATAAAGAACACCAGTCGAATCACTGCATACAATGCACCTGAGATGAGGGATCAAGACTTGTTGCAGGACTTCCAGGATTTCCATGAGGCGCCACAAAAAAAAGGCCAAGTGACATCTGAACCATCCTGAACCCAAATCATGACAAGGAACAGGCCTCTAAAGCTCGGCTGTCATGGCAGTCTGGATCCTGCACAAGCATCACAAACATTATATGTTTCCACGTCGTGGTGGCTCCCAAAGTATCCAAGGTAATTGTTTTGGCTGGATTCAAGGGAACCCTGTGACTCTGATAATTTAAAGCCCCTGATAAATTGTAGATCTCCCAGACAAGGACAGGAGCTCTCTCTTGAAACTCTCCAACATCTCACCATGTCACCACAGTGCACGTGCCTTCTGGAAAGTAGCTTGTGGGACGAAGTTGCAAAAATGCTTCCCCACGCCACCCGGGATCACTAGGCCCGCCAAGCTGAACAAGCCCACTAACAAGGAAAGGAAGCGCCTGCAACAGCCAAGGAAGACCACCCACAGATAGCTTTGAAAGCACAGCTCTTCGCAAGGCGGTATTCAGATTTAGTCGTGGTTGCTCCCTACCAGTACTCAGTACTCTTGATGACCAATACACCCCCCAAAATGGCTTCAAACTACAAGGAACTACAAACTGCCCGGAAGAGCGCCCATATCTTCTGTCCATCAATGTCCAACTCATGCCACAAAACACAGGGCTTACAGGGATCACACACCTTCGTGCCCAGCGGCGATGGGACCGTTTCACGCGGGAGGAGAACCTCCCCGGACTGCGGCACAGGCGCCGTTGCGCGAGGCCGTGCCACAACAAGCCCATCTCGGTGAACCTCCGGAGGCGAGCGAAGGTTGTGTAAAAGGTTTTTCGTGGAAAATCGAAACAGTAGGTAGGTAGCAAATACGCATACCGGCCCAAAGAAGAAAACATTACACTTAAAAACGCTTAAGAAGTCTCTGTCGCTGCTTCTTGGGTTCCCCCAAGAAGTCCAAATGGGATTGCTCAGGTGGCTTAAATTAAACTCCTCCTGACAACTATGGTATCATCTGACCTAAATATGACCTAAACAACTTACATCAAATTACCCCCCCCGTTGAACGTTAAAACCCCAAGTACCAGCCCTCCAAACGTGAAATGAGAAACACCAAGAGCACGGCATCGAAGAGTGCCATGACTTGGATGGCATCAGAGCGACTTTTTCTTGGAGCAAAGAAGGTGTCATCTTGGTCCTGCCGAAAAGGTCGATCACTCAACCGCTGGCTGAGATATGCTGGATATCGGGATCGGGATACGACAAAAGTGCGCAATCCTTCTAAGAGATGTGTCTTTTTCCGAGATTCGAGGAAGAATTCAGGCTAATTCAGGTTCTGAGTTGAAGCCCCTTGTTCTTTCAAGCATTTACGCTCATACAGCCAAACACATGGTGAGATCATGTCGACCCCCCTCTTCCAGACCTCAAGACTTCCAAGATGAACGTAGAATGCCAGAAAGAAAACCCATAGCTTGACGGTGAACACCTGAAGCGTCCAAAACACGTCCTACTTGGCTGACTTCCCGGCTGTTCATGACTTATTTCAATATACCCTTGGAGATTCTGGTCTCAATTTTGAAGGCAACATTGCTTGAATTATCTTGAATTCCTTAATTCAGTAATTATATGTAATTATTGACATATGATGTACCAGTACGAGACCAATCTAGTGCTAGGTAGCCCAAGCATACCCAAACAACTTCAAACCATCGTGGAAAGCACCGGCGCCGAGCGACAGGGCCAAAGTTATCGAGCAAGTCATAAAGGACCCGCCACGACCTGAGCTTCCCTCTGTTTCAGAGAGCCAAATAAGATTGAGGCTCTGAGATGGAACTCAGCACCACGACAATTAGATCATCGGTGATGGGCCCTGTGACCGAGAAGAAAAGCTCATGAATGATCAAGTGATGAGATAAAAATAGTGTCTGATAAATAACCGTATCCGCTAACAATTAATAATTCATGTATGTACGATCCACATCACATAAGCACATAGATAGTCTACACATCCATACACAGTATACACATTATGCCTAATCATCTGTGTTTAAATCTATGTCTATATCCACTTCCCACATCATCTTCATCCCTCCACTGACCTGTCTGTGCCATGAAACAGGGACTCCAAGAATGTCTTTCCCATGGCATCAGGATCCAGAACCCGAGCTTCACCCAAATCGTTGATATCCTCGGCCACGACGACAAA
This sequence comes from Breviolum minutum Mf 1.05b.01, assembly GCA_000507305.1. Lineage (NCBI taxonomy): Eukaryota > Dinophyceae > Suessiales > Symbiodiniaceae > Breviolum > Breviolum minutum. Next base: position 30,364 of record DF240451.1, on the reverse strand, counting down.
GTGGGATTTTTTCCCAAGGACCGACATTCTCGCCTTTTTGGGGATTCTCACCTGGATGTGATTAAATAAATCTTTTTTCCACTAGCAACGATGACGATAAAGACGTAACAAGAAGAAGACAAATCTCGTTCTGGCAATTGCGTCTGAAGACCCCAAAAGCCTGAACCATCAATCTCATTCAAGATCATCGTTCATTTTCATCGATCTTCTGAGGCCATCAAACCCCCTGAAAAATCTGGATCATGAAAGTTCAAACTTTACGGTTCAATAATTCCTATCTTTTTTTGGCTGAGCAATAGACACCGCCTGTACCTGTGTCAAACTGCACCAGTGACCAACAAGCCGTCGGGCACCATTGGATCTCGAATTCTGCTGGCTTCCTTTGAAGTTCCCGTCCAAAAAGTGCTTTCATCAAAGCATTCTTGCGATTGCAGAGATCTTAGCACAATACCCTGCACATTTGGGAGGGTCAGGCAGCAAAATGTGCAACCATCCCTGAAAGCATGAGAAGACCCCACGAAAAGAAGATGCATCAAACGGCAGCACCAAAACAGCGCCATTGGCTCATGCCCCAGCCAACTTCTGTGGCTGGTCCACAGTGATGCTCAACAACATCTCAACGGCTCGATCAATACCACCAGCATCACGTAGCTCTTGTGCGCATTTCTCAGCACGAGATTTGAAGCTCATATCGTTGAAGACTTCGGTGACTGCCTTGGCAACATCACCTTGGTACTTCAAGAGCTCTGTTGGTACATCTTCCACTTCACAAATGGGCCGTGGTACTTGCAAACCCACGGCCAAGTCTGCGGCCTTTTGAGCGTTCACCGGTTGATCTGCAAAACCAGGACACACCACTACAGGAGTACCAAGACTCAGAGATTCCATGAAGCTATTCTGACCCCCATGGGTTAAGAAGAGGTCAACACCAGACTTCAACAAATCTACCTGTGGCATCACAGGCAAACACAAGGCATTCTTTGGCACCTGCAAGTTCTCCAAAGCATCACCTTGTGGTCCGAGAGAAATCAATAGTAAAGGAGCATCAGGAGCATCTGAACCCAGCGCTTCAAAAGCTCCTTTCCAGGCTGCTTGACACAATTCTTTCCCTGTGAAGCCTTTTGGTTCATTTTCCACTTTCATGCGATGCTCCCAACCAACTTCAGGAGCATCACCCGTGATGACTGTTCCCATGCTGCAATACACCACCTTTCGACCATCCTTTTTGGCTTCCTTCAACTGGGCAACTGGGTCGCTCTCTGTGGATTCACCTTTGGTCTCCCCTTCTTTGAACTTGTGGCCTGCTGCACGTTTGGCTCCGGCTTTGTCCAGCAGTGGGCCGACATAGATGAATTTGGTCTTGGCCGCCTCATAGATTTTCCTCAAGTTGTCTGGCAAAGGATCAGCCAAGAATTCAGCCGTAGTAACCAAGGTGAAGACCGAATTGATTGCAACAATACATTTCCCAATTGGTTCCATTTCATCATTGTAATCAATCTTCAAATTGTATTTGGCCCTCAAACGTTGAAAGCATTCTTGCAAGGGTTGGTAGTTCTTCCGATGCTCCAAGCATTCTTCCACGCTGAGGCCCATTTTGTCAAAGGAGTCCTCAAAGAGTGAAGCCATGCTACCTGGACCTGCTGTGGTCAACAAACCAACACAAGGAATTTTCAAGATTTCCGTTGCTAAGCATGCATCTCGGTTCATCAATGGACAGCATACCACAACTTGTGCCTTGAGTCGTTTGAGCCATCGCAAAATCCCTGGAAGCATCATCTCACTCATAATCTCCTTCAGCTTCATCATGGCAACCATCATGTTATCATTCTCCAAGCCGTATTCTTTCTGCATGTCAGTCAATGCTCCGAACATATCTGGTGATCGACCTTCATACATTTCTGGCATCTCCAAAACTTCATCATGGAATGCAGCACCAGTCCCTTCAATGGCATCACGCATTTGTTCACGGCAAAGGTAAGCAACTTGATGACCACCTTCCACTAAAGCCCTTGCGACTGGCAGAGATGGATTCAAATGTCCTGAAGCCATAGGGAAAATGAAAGCAAAACGGCGTGGCTGCGACATCATCTGTGCTCTCCTTTCAGCCACGGAAGGTTTTGTCGGAGTTTTGGTGGTAGTTTTCGAGCCAAACTTTGCGGTTATAGTTTACTCAATAGCCTTCATGTGAGGAAACCAAAAGTTTGAAAGTTCCGTGAACAGGCACAATCACATCCGGCTTCATTTTTTGCAGCTCCAAGGCGCATCAAAGTTGATGCCACCAGTGAAAGGATTGGTATTCTTCCGCATCTCATCCACTCCAGCATGAAGTGCATCACAGTCCTCAGACCATCTTTGCAGCTCCGCACGGTGCTGGCAAAACGTAGCGGCAAAGCGTGGGCTGTCAACTAATAGTTGCCAAGGCTCAATGGTGAAAGATGGCATCTCTGGTAATCTCGCCTAAACGCGGGTAGGTCCACAGGACCGGAAAGGAAGTGTGACATTATTTCAGGAAGCTAAAGTTCAGTGAAAGAAAGATAAGAAAGATCGAAGATGGAAAACGTCCATGTGGCAAAGAAGAATCTTAAGACCTAAACGAGGAAACACAATTCCAGACAGCTCATCTGCTTCAACATCAGCAAACAGATACACTACACGATCCATGGCCACAGTTTATCGCAACACGGGTCCACTGTCAAATCCATCTGATTGTCTTCCAAGTGACGTTGGCATTGCCATTCCGATCTGCCCATCGAACTTCATGGAAAATCATGGCCAGGTATTCTGGTGCGTGCCTCATCCAGGGATGGGCTTGCCAAAGCCGCAATATCAGAAATGTGCATTTCACTGGGGGGCCGGGCAGCGCATGTTCAGCAAGACTTTCAATGATGCGTAGCAAAACCTGGGCGTGTGGTGATACAGTGGTGATACAGTGGCTTCATTGGCGCATACCGCTCCCTGCATACCCAGCAACTTGACATCTTCCAGAATGTGGGAAAACATCACGCACATGGAAGGGAGCCTAACCCAATTAATGACTTTAAGAATCTAAGAATCTCGATCAAGATCTCTCCCTGCATGGACTATCTGACTATCTTTTCAGTTCTCTTGTTCTCTTGTTTCAAGGGCTTCAAGGGCGTTCGCCTTCCCACTGTTCGGTTGCTAAGCCACCGCCTCTGTAAAGAGCATCCAAATGGGGCGAACATTCGAATCCCCCAAAATCGACTGAAGGATGTTGTAATTGTCTCGGAGGTCTCGCTGTCCTTCAAGCCACCTGGGCGAAGAGGAAGCATTGAATCAAATTACTAGATATCACACTAGATGACATCAACACAAGTGTTGACTCGGCACTTTAGAGACGGGGCCTGTTGGTTCTCATTAATGACAAGTATTCACAAGTCATCTGACTCAACAGAAATCAACATAATCAACGGAACACACCTGACATTTCAAGATAGATGCGATTGAGAAGCTCAAAGAAAAAAGAAGCAACAAGAAGCAACAAGAACTGAGGTGTGGGCGCCAAGTAGCCTTCTAACACCCGCGTGTGGATATGGACCATCGCCTAGTCACCACCACCCAAAGGTCAAAACTGTCACAGCTGCCCAACTTTCACTGCTTTCACCTCCCCGCTGCAGTCTTCTCTGAAGGTCCAGCCACTGGACCCCACCTAAATCCATCCAAATCCCGTTCAATCCGAGGGACGCGTTGAACACACTCCGCCTCCTCCAAATGACTAAACTCTTCGTGTACTGCTAAAGCCTCGGCCTCCACCTGAAGCGAAGCTGTCTCAACGTGGCCCATAAAGTGAGACCAATTTGATCGTCTTTGTATGTTTTTGTTTGCCTTCCTTCGAAGGCGCTCAAAAAATTCATCAATGACAAATCCGGCTGATGATGGACTTTGGGGTTTCTCCGTTGGAGCAATATTTCACCTGCCTGGAGCTGCAGGCGTCGGCATTGAGTCTTTGCATGCGCTTCTGCAAAGAATCCTCAGGACTGCATCCACCAATCCCAAGCTTAACCGGTGGGACCTCCGTAGTGAAACTTAGGCCCTGGGCCGCGGAACCCTCACCCTCGCCACATTCAAGTTCTTACACTGAGAACCGTTTTGGCTTTGAATCTGAGGTTTCAGGCTGCTGTTTCTGACATCAAAAGTTTGCCCATCAAAGCCCTAACTGATCCTTCCGGCCCTTTTGATGGCTGGAAGTGAATCAGCCAATGACCACCAATCACCAGCAGTTGATCCATCAGTTTTGGGGATTCATGGCATGGTGACTTTTAAGGCTGGATGCATCCTCAGGACTTGTGATGGAATCACCCTCGGGCCAAGATTCGAAGTGCATCAGTTGTGAATTGTACCTTTCCTTCGCGTACTACTGAAGCACGCAGGATCAATTGAACCTGGAACCAAAGCTGATCAAGCATCTTTACCATCAAGATCATCAGGCAAGGTTCGTTGAGCCAGTGATTTGGTACTTCGAATTGTCTGGGTATTTTGAGTGACCTATGAAAACGCTTTGTGTATGCAAGATGGATGAGAGTACAGGAACACCATGTTGTGAAAAGCAATCTGCAAAAGCAGCACTTTGCTCACCCGAAGAGGCATAGTCATGCTGAGAAAGTCATGACCCCAAACTATCCCAAAATACAATTGACGTCAATCTACAATTGCTTCATATGTTCCATGTTTGACCCTTGGGCAGCCAACTCCTCAAACTGTTTGAAACTTTCATTGCGAACTCCAGACCACCACAATCAACCACCAGGAAGCTTTGACCCAAAGCCAAATATAAGTGATATCTCTCTAGTCTATATCAAGGAACCAGTGTGGAATATGCAAGAAATGCTTTTATAAGAAAGTGAGCTGGCTCATGATATTACAGCGTCTATATCTATACTCTGTAAGATGTTGAAGCCATTTTTCTAACAAGACTTTCGCGATTTCAGGAGTTCATCTTCTCAGTTTCTCAGGGTTTCTCCTTTTTCCTCTGGCGATTGGCGCAACTCAGCCTCTCGAGCCTGCAACATCTGCAACTCCTCACCGCCTTCGGATAACAACACCTTCCAACGACGGAACAACTCTGAAGCGACTTTCCCACCCTGAAAGCCTTGCAGCTGCACCTGGCAGAAGCTAAAAGAAAAGAAAAGGGGCAAAGACTTGGGAAATCGACATTTTCTAATCCCTTTTTGGTGCACTCAGTAATTGCTTGCAGCAGGCGAGTAGGGGACACTGGGCATGGGAATCAATGTTTAGGGGGAAAGCAGGGCCCTGACCCCGCCTCTTCTCGATGGGCATCTTGAAACAGTTGGAACGGTGTCTTTGGCTTTGGTGCAACGGTGGTGTTTACAGGCTCCGCCAACATCACTGGGGGCAAAGCCTCAAAGGCTTGCTGAAGAACAGGTTCTTCCAGAAGTTGCGCTGGAGATGCACGTTCCAATGGATCTGTCACTACCATCCGACGAGCGATGATCTCCAGCAACTCCGATTTTCCACACAACTCCTGAACCTCAAGCTGGGGTTCTTCACTGGAGCCAAGCCACTGGAAAAATAGCTGTAAGCCATCACCATCTTCAGCTGCTTGACAAAAGCCCTGAAACCTGGACTCCAACAACGGTCTCAAGAGCTTCATCTCCAAGACACAAAGTCCAGCAGACCAAACGTCCAAACGACGTGACAAACGCAAGGCGCCCTGGTCTGCCACGGCTCTGGCCAATTCTGGAGCTGCGTAGATAACCGTGTAGAAATCGGCATGGTTCATGTCCACTACCTCCGAGGGAGCCCGCAAACCATCCATGTCAATCAGCTTCCACCTCCCAGCACGTGCAAACCACATGATGTTGGCTGGTTTCATGTCTCCGTGAATAAAAAGCCGCCCATGCAGAAAAGCTAAGGCAGAAGTTACATGCAGCAGGACTCGGGCAAATTGCTCTGCAGTTTGTAGACAATGCCTCTTGCCCTGCCGCTGTGAATCTTTACATGCAAGGATCAAATCCTGATTTTGCGACAAGATGTACCGAATCACAATTTAAATGCATAGGCCATAGGCCCCGATTAAATGCGGTTTGACTTGGGTTTTCCAGTACAACTCCGTATTAGCTTTGATTGAAAGGGGGCATACCCGTAACCCAAAAAAAAACTAGTTTACAAGTGACTTATCTGCACATTCCTGTCACACAGCTTGCCTGTCAAACTCCATGAAAGGAGACCACCAAAAAGTCATTTTTCAAAAAAATATCTGCTGGATCCTAACGTAGTATCGTGCAGGGTGAAGTCGCCAAGTTCAAGAATGCTCCAGGTATCTTCACTTTCAGAGCCTAAGCTCGAGTGCGCTAGAAGTTGTACAAATAGGTCTTGGGGATTTGAAGACGCAAAGGGATTTCGACATTTCTTGTACTCCATCTGTCCCAGCAATACGGTTGGTGACCGTTCAATGCCCCTGGCACCTTTGGTGTCAGGATTCTCAGGCATAAACAATGCATCAAACAGGAAGACCTCTCGCCGGAATTTCACTATGCTACTGGCTTTCAGGGCTTTCACAGCCACCGCTTGGCCAGTAGAAACGTCCACACCTTTTCGTACTACGCTGAAGCTCCCAACCCCAAGTACATCCACACCTTTCACTGTGAATCGTTCCAAAACTGTCTTGCTCCAAGCCCAATTCTCCTCTGTGTCATCCGGATTCACATCATTCAGATCCTCCACCTTTGCAGCTGCGATGGGACGTTCCGCAGTGGCTGAAGCTCCACAACCCATGCCGCAAATTCCTTTGGAATTTGTAAAATCGGCATTGCTTTGAGCCGGGACAGGAAGCTGCAGACAAATAACAACGAACATGATGGGCGGGTGAGCCTCAAGGTAGGCAAAATGTGTCCCTGAGAAGCATTTTGTTCTTCATACCACTTTCAGGCTAGTTGTCGTTTCATGTCCTTTCCTCTTCCAAACAAGTGACATCTGTGCGCGCATCCGTGATCTTCTCCGGCAGCCGGATGAGCACCTCTGCCTGATAACTACGATTAAAATTGTTCAACTCGCTGCGGCAGTGGACAACATCAAGCATCACACTTACGTCTCTGAGGCATGGAGGAACTCACAGTAAAACGTTCAAACATGACAAAACCATATAAAATATTCTAAAATACTATGAAATCATACGAACAAGTATGATAGATGCATGGACACGCATAAATAATTTCTGCCTCTTTCTCTCTCTCTAAAGCCTAAATATCAATATATTCATAAGAAGTCGTGTCTCTACATTGTCCGCTTTTTTATGGTTGTCCCCCCTGGGCCGATTCAAGCTCCTGGGCGGGGCTTATCACACAAACTGGTCAATATGACTGCAAGTATATGCGCAAGTCGAAACTTAGCATATTCTGACACCAGGATCTGGTTCTGAAAAGCATCAACTCTATGATCAAAATCGCGAACCCTTGGCACGAAAAATGCATGTGACCCCTGCAAAAGATATAAAAGCAGCACAAAAAAACACAACATTTCTCAAGCTAGTAATAACGGAAGAGGATGGAAAAGGCATCACAATACCAAAATAAAACTGCGCCAAACCTGCAGAGGGACACAAAATGTACATTTTGAACTTCGAAGTGCACAAAACATGCACACGGACAAGAACAATTTTTGAGACCCAAAGTGCGCAAAACATACACAGGGACAAAATTCAATAATAAAACAATAAAACATAAATTTCACAATGACAATCCATGCGGAAGGTCATTCATCTAAAAACTTGTTTTTGCGTTTTTATGTCAGCCTGTGTATGTTTTGCATATTTTGAAGTTGGGTTGCAAGCTACACATTCTGTCAAAAACACAGTCGCAGATTGGCCCTTGGGAGAGTGAGCATATGCATTAGCATATGCATTTATTCTATTCAAACCTATGCCCGTATGAGTATGTTTTTGGCATCATATCATATCATATATTGCAATATTATGTGAGTACGCTCACATTCTGTACCCCTCGCTGTCAACAGCTGTAGCCCTGCCTGTGCTGAGGTCACCTCAGGGCCGCTCTCGGAGAAGTTTGCAGCAACACGGCCAAGCTCCACCGTCATCACATCAGGCCTCTCCGACCAAGCATCAACGGCAACCTCTAACACCTATGCCCTGCAAAGTGAACCAAATGAAACTTGTATCCAAACCTCTCCACACCGTGCCTGCTCTCCCCACTTTCAGCATCTAATAAACCGTTGGCAGCCTGACGTTCTCGACAAACAGTCACAAGGCTTGAGTGGCCACTGATCAAAACATATCAAAGCTGGGTGACAAATTTATTCGCGAAACTGCCCAAACATATCCAAACCATGATATCATCCAACCTCTCTCGCTATCTGCTTGGCCCCTACCCACGTCCCTCATATAGAGGCAGACAACACCGGCGAACCTGCCGATCTGAGAAGTGGTTCCGCAAGGCACCAAGGTTGCCCTTACGACCTGAGATTTAGGGATTGCCGAAGGTTGCTGGGATACCTGCCTCAGTCATCTAATCAAGAAAAAGGAGACTCAGATCACATGGTTTTGTATGGTTTTGGGATGTTTTGGGGTGACCCAATTGCAAATCATCTTTCAGGAATTTCTATTGCGGCGATCAAACTCACAGCTTGCGCATCTCTTCACACTTCACACTTCTTGCATACCATGCCCCAAATGTTGTGCACATATACCGTACATACCACATGTTTCCTGGCCCAAGCGGCGGAAACAACAACAGCGACAGAGGTAGAAGACTTCCAAGCCAGCTCCGCACAGCAGCAAGCCGGCATTGAGCAGCAATAGCCATTTACTTTCATGCATCACAGCCTTGGTGCACAAAGGAGGCAGACAAATGAAGACAATGGCATGAAGTGGGGCCTGCCAACTGTCAGCCGTCACGATCCAACAGAAATACAAAACATGACAACAAGCAAGACCACTCGAAAGGACTTGGAGGTCGACATAGTGGTCACAGAGTCAGGTACAGGGAAGCATACTTATACTCTACATATTGAATACATGTATTGTGTTTCAATACCTAACCATACCTAATCTGACTAAATCAAGCATGTCTTGGGATGTTTTCCACCAAGTAAGCTGCACCTTTACTGAGGCTAATATCAGATCCTTCTCTACTTTGCAACTTTTTAACCCCAAATACAGTTGTAATCTGGCAACCTCGTAATTGACAAACCCCGAGTGCAAGTTTCGTGCTCCAGCGGCCTTAATTGCATGGCCAGGTGACACAATAGCCACCAGGCAAATTTTGCCAATCTGCCTCTTCCTTCTCGAGGTCTGTCACCTCCTATATACGAAAAACCCGAAGGACAGGAGCTCAGAAACCAAGTGATGTCCAACATGCTTGATTGTTCGCATTGAAATTGAAGCGCACTAACATAGAATAAACTGGGATGCTATTGTGACGACTCTTCAGCTTGATATATCCTGACATATCCTGACGTCACTCATCACATCATCACGCTTGATTTTCTATGTCTGGTGCTTTCTTCCAACCCTTCGCCATCTTCGCTGTCACCTCAAAGCGGAAGGCATGGGAACCCACTGTGGCATTCCCTGCGGGATGATTTCGATGAAAGCGCGGATCCAAGCAATGAAAACTCAGGTAGGTGTACTGGCCGTTAAGACCGAACCTTGGTTTGAACAGCACAGACACAGGAACATCTTTCTATCTGTACCTTTCTCATCTTCTCAGCTAATGTGACGCATACTCTATCTGCTCAACTGTGGAAGTTGATATGCTCAGGGTGCAAAATGCTATGCAATGTTATTATGAGATAATTGTATCTTATTATGCAGTACATTGTGACTATAGATGACTATAGACTATGTATGTCATTAGGACATGTGTGCATGCTTCATCTTCAACTCCCGGCCACTTAGTCACTTCACAATGCTGTAGAAAACATCTCACACAAACGACACGAGGATTTTTGCTTGGCAGCCATTCCGTGTTGATGGTTCTCCCTGGCCGCACTTCATCACATGGACCGGTGCGCGGGTGCTGAAAAACACTGCCCACGCAGCCTTCAGCTACCGATCGCCCCCAGTCGTCCACCCACTCATCAATGACAACACCACCTTCTGCGCAGCTGCTCAGGCTATCAATCTTTCCATAGACTTCTCCTCACCAAGGTTCAGTGGGAGCAAACACTGGATCTACGAATGTGTCACCTCTGGGGGTGTCCCATGCAAGATGCGCGCGTGTATGCACTCTGGCGAACATACAGTGTCCCCTTCAAAAGCATTCAAAAGCTCCTGTAAGTCTCTGTTGTAGGCTTGGATCAAATGATTCTGTTTCCTTGGAAAAGCAGGAGGTCTTGAGTCTTGAGTTCCCTCGCACTTGCGGTGCCGAGTTGGTGAAGAGACTTGTCGCAAGACTTCCAAGAAAACAAATTGATAACAATTTCAAAAACACAAAAACATGCACTTTTCTTGCATTTTCTTGCTGTGGCTTGAGGTATCTTGCAAGCAGCTGAGCCATAGAAGGGTGCTTCGGCCGCAAAGCCGAACTGGGCCAGCACCAGTTTTTGCGTCGGGTATGTGCATCCACCTGTCTGAGCGCTTGTGCGGCAATGGTCTTGAGTGCGAAGGTAGCTTCAAGATGTTTCACCCAGTTTTCCCCCACACAGTACAGAAACTTTCCAACAGAGCGGGATCCGGCATGCATGAGATATCATGAGATATTGCAATACACTGCAACATGAGATTTCAATACCCTTACATATATTTCCATCTCTAATAAAGGGTTGATCATCCTTTGGAATGCCTAATCCCATAGGCACGGCTATAATCGATGCGACCCCCAAAAAAGGTTCGCACCAACTAACTGATCTATTTTGTGAAAATCGATGCGACTTAGGTTTCTCACTGTATCGGTGAGCAGTATGTCCATACCCCCACCAGTTAGGCCCCTTCCTTCAGTCTCAACCAAGACACCGCTATCACAACCTGCAAGCACCGCACCATCAGGGTTTTCCAGCGTCTGTGTCGACAGGTCACGCCACTGAAAGCTGTTGTTGCTAGCGATCATTGTCGCCTGAATCGTTCAACAAACGGGGGGTTCATCACTTCAAAGTACAAGGAGTTTTATTTGAGGCAACTTTGACCCAAATACAAACAAAGCTTTTCAAAGTCCAGCACAAGATACATTGAACCAAGCGAGCTGGTTCTGTAACTCACTTTGTCCCAGTCCGCTGGTTGGAGGTTGCGATTCCGCAATCCATACATCAAAAGCGCCCAAGGGTCGCAATTTGTTGAAGGTCTTGTCATCCAACCCTAAAGATAAAGCGTCACCAGGCCACGTTCCCCAAACAGTTTCCTTAGTAACAGGTGGTGGCATGGAAATAACATGCTCTTGGCTTGTTATCTCCCGTCCAACCGCCAAATAATATGCAAAACGCAAACACAAGATGAAGAATCTGATGGATTCCAAACAAAAGCAGGCACTAACTCAGCTGATGTTCCGCGAAGCCGATGTACCAGCCGACGTTGTCTAGTCGCAGGGCCGTATCCAACAGTAGTGGAATGCCTCAGCATTTTGTCACATTTTGCATACCAGGATATTCTCGCCTCATAGCCCCAAGGCATTTATGTAGATATAGAAATATATAGAAATAGTATATATAGGTACTGGTGACATAGGATGTGGTGAAAATCTCCAGATAACATAGACTTGCAAAAAAAAATGCTAAGAGAAATCCAGAAGGCCAAGCATGATGATATCAGGACCTGAAACTGGTACGGACTTTTCCCCTTCACCTCTGAATGCATCGAACTAATCCCCGCACATGGCATCATTGCACTGTCACCGTAAAAAATCAAAAGGCTACGGCTACAGTAGCAAAAATGACCCACACAACATGGCACCTCAAACACAAACATGGATGAAAGTCAGATGACACGGGAAAGTCAGATTAAAGGATCGCAGTTTCGATTCAGATGACTTGGGACCTGGCCTGGGTGACACCCTACTTCTTCCACAGCCCATGATACCCGCCCCTTGTGTAAAACTTGAAGAAATCGAAGCCGATTGTGTGTGGCCAGCTTGAGGACTCCATATTTTCAAGCAGGAAGCAGAAAAACTAAAGATGTAGAAGGGGCCGAGTTGGTGTCAATAGCGTCAATAACTTATGACAAACATTCCTACTTAGATATATAGATCTAGCAGCTCGGCTTGACCTCATAGCAACCACCAAGATCCAACCTTCAACTACCGATTGCCTCGTCCCAGGCACCTAGAGGTTTTCGAAAGAGACCGTTTGGGCAGGAGCTCTTTTTACAATCCTGAACATACTGAGCTTGACGAATGGTCCGGAGGAGCTCAAAATATTCCTTGGTGATGTAGCTGATGTAGCTGTGTTGGAAGTTTGTCAAAATGTGGGATGCTTTTCAAGTTTAACATGAAACAGACACGATGAGGTCAGTCTTTCATGGCTGGAATGGATTGGAATTATTGGCTGGGCTGGGTTCGCAAAAGGAGAGCATCTCAGGCAAAGGCAATCAACGCTACTCTCTATCACACCCTCATATAATGAAGCTTTTCATAAGACTCATTTGTGTTGGCTGAAATGAACAGAGGGTCAATGAGAGGGAGGAGATTCCCAGGCTCCCATCTCAGTTGGGAACTAGCACAGGTTGCTTTCATGCCCAGCTTCATCTCTTATCAATGAGGGTGCTGCTATAGACCGTGGGCCTTCCTCCGTAGTTTCGTTGAGGTTGAGGCCAAAATTCACTGTCCACATCAAGATCATCTCTTCATTGTCTTTCGCTTCCTTCAGCGCCTGAAGAAGTATCTATCTACAGCCATGCGCAACAAGGAGATGTTTGTCAGATTGTGAGGTTGTTGGGCGCGGTGGGTAACAACTTTGTTTTGGAATACTGTAGGTTGTTATTACTACAAAGACCTACTAAGCGATTGTATCAGAAATCCAGGCTTCTTGCAACATGGCCCCTTAGCATTGAAAACTGTTGTAAGCCTTCCCGGTAACAAAAAAAATCTAGCCCAACCTGCTGCATGAACTTCTGAAACGTTTCCCACAGATCTTTCCGTCGTTCTCCGAAGGAGGCTGTCCTCCAAAGCACCGAAATGAAGAGCTCAAGGAAAACGGTGCCAAAAAGAGAGGTCAGGTCATTTAGGTCATTTCAATTCATTTCACCTAGCCGCTGCCAAGGGTCGCTCTGGCATCTGCGCTGAGGTAGGATCCTAAATCGAAGGTTGGAATCACGTACCTCCCACAGAGAAGTACAGTGGTGGCTGCCGGCTGGCAATTCAAATCATTCTCATACACCCAGTGCACCCTATCTCCACGGCTCACAGTACGCAGTGCTTTGCACAAATTAACCCACAGCAATGAAGGATGCTCTTTTGAAAGGACAATTGCAGGCAAGCTGCAGCCCGTGGTCGCGGCAGAGTTGCAGAAAGTTTGAATGATCTTGATTCCGATCCCACGGTGCAAGTCGCACTGCGTTTGCCTTCAGGATATTCCTGGCTGATGACATTTTGGTTGCGTGGAAAAGGTGGAAATATTGGCGAAAATCACCCTACTGCTTTCCAAAAACAGGAGTGTTTTAGCCAAGACTCCGCATGATGTATAAGTCTCTTTGGTGCATATTTCTGAAGGCTGAGGTGTAGAGATCATTGTCGCTGTCGGGGCTCAACCTCACTTTGCAATCAGTTGGCACGCTGATGAGGCGAAGAATGTTTCGAAGGTGCTCTTCCACCGGAGATTTGCCGAATTCGTGAGGCTCTAACCCTACCGGTCTTGGCTCATAGTAGACCGCCCGAATCTGCAGCATCTCTGCCTTTTCCGAGCCTCTGCTCCTGGGGTCGGACATTCCCGCATACCAGCACACAGAACAATCAACAGCTTCCGAAAAATAGATCCAATCATAGAGATGCATAGTGATGCTAATATCATAATTACACATTATCATACATTATCGAGTTTGAGATAAACTGTTACATCTTAGCCCCAATGTGGATATCCTTCTGCCTCTCGGTGTCGGCTTCCATTCATTTCTGGCTTCTCCCTAGCAGCTCCTGGGGTGCACATTTTGCTTCAAGCCATGTATCTCAGAGGGAGGCGATTCAACCTTGGTACTCCACCAGCTGGTCCCAATTGGATCTTTTTTTTTGCCACGGCATCCAGAGGGTTTGCCCACAAAGAGGAGATGTGGCCAGTCACTGGAAAATGAACGGCTCTAAAACGGATGAATCCATGTCTACAGGATCAAGTGGAATTGATACCACGCTAATGGCCCTTTCAGTAGATGGGTTCTTCTAAAATGCATTCCGATAGACCTCTTCACATTAACCCATCTTTATAATATAATGAAACCCTTCCAGAGGATCTTGGAGATTATTCTAGGGGGGGAAATGGAGTAAAAAGTCGCCAAAATTACATGCCACGATCACATCAATTTCAGGCAAATTGCGAAGAGTTTGGTACAGTTCTCCGCTTTGCCCTGCAAAGCAACAAACAGTAGGCCCGACACCTGTGTTGCCTTACTTGCCCTATTCAAGCATTTTTGACACTTCAGCCAAGGAAGAAAGTTCATGACCAAAAATCATCAAACAAATGCATAACATGTGAAATGCTGTTGAGTGGTTTGATGTTGTTGCAAAGGATCAGCCAATGAATGCACCAACATACACCAAGCCGCGGTTAAAGTCCTGGGAAAAGATCAAGCTTTGCCCTGCCTGGTATTCTGAGTTCGGGCGGTCCAAGACCACCTCGGCCCAACTGAGGCTCACAAGGGCCAAACGAGCCCAGAGCTTCATCTCCTGCACCAGTGACACAAACAGCCAGGACACTTCTGTCACGAGGCCTCACCTACTAGAGTGATCCAGAGTTGTAGGGTGTGGTAACCACACACTGGCCATACACAGGGTTGAGGCCTCCTAGAGTTGAGAAGAATATGCTTAAAAGTCAGCTCGACTGGGCAGTTCTTATGGATTGGAGATTGATGCGACGGGCCAGTTGCAAATGCCCTGCATCTTGTGGAACCATATACCCTCTAGGGAACTAACATATCCCACCTTGGGAAAAGGAACATCTTCAAAAGTGTCTTGGCAGCGGATATGTTGTCAAGAGGGTACAAGTTCAATCAAACTCATCGATGGGAGCCTTGGATTCACATGCAGTTGTGGAATCAACGTATGGTGGGGCCTTTTGATCAGTGACACCCAAAGTAGCCCTCCGGCCCAACGCATAGAATTTGTTAAAGAAACAGTTTTATGATCCTAGGGGCAAAAGCTTGAATTCGACACAAAAATCAAAGCAAAAGACTTGATCATGAAACTGACAATTAAGGAAAGAACCCAAGATAATAAATGACTAAACAGAATATTTGAGAAATAGGATGCAGCACACAGGTTCCAAGAAGATTCATTGTGTTTAGGTTTTAGCTCCTTGTTTTTAGAGTGCATTTCCACTGTTCCGAATGGTAGCATATGCCTCTCCTTTATCGCCCAATCCAACTGAGTTTCCCCACCTTTCCCTGGCCTGGCCTAGTCAGCTGAGCTAAGTTGAGCCAAATGAAGCTGCAGCAGAGAAGATCCACATGCTGCATGCGAATCAGCACAAGTGAAAGGATTTCTCATCCTCTTTGCCTAGCAACCCCGTAGAAACAATGCAGAATATTATGTGCACGCGCAGGGACACCTTCAACGGCTGCCAAAAACGTTTCCGTCATTAACCCGCACAGGACTCCCACCGAAGGACCTGCACTGCAAAAGCCAAAGCTTCCGTGGATTCGCTGTCATCCAGTTGGAGCACAAATTGCTGGCACAGCTGCAAGAATGCTGTGAAGTGTTGGTCAATTGGTCATAGAGGACCATGGAGGAATGAAGAGAGGGGAGGGAGGTCATTCTGAGCTGTTGTTGCTGCTCCTTACAGGCACTAAAGGGCTCTCACACGGAAGAGCTGCCAAGTTTGACGAAGCGCTCTTAGGACTCACTTCAATTTCTACACAAAACGAGAATATCAGTGAAAGGAGTGACCTTTGGGGCACATCTTTTAAGTTGCAACAAGCTGCTGAAACCTAAACACACCCCAATATGGAAATGTAATGGTCAGTTGCCATGTGGCGCACCAAAGAGTCGTCCGAGCCATTGTAGTGGCGTAGTGGGTTCACAAACCTTGCAAGGGCAACATTCGGATGGCCGCGGTCAACCACTAAAAGCGCTGACAGTCACTGCCATGAATGCAGAAAATATAGAAAATGTTAGAAATTTTAGATACGCTGACAGAACTGGCGCACGCATGTGACCTGCATGTGACCTGTACAAATTGTACAAATTGTACAGCTTAAAATATCTTAAAACGTTTCAAGTCTTCAAGGCCGCGACCCTTTGTAAGTGCTAAGACTTGGCGAAATCCAGATCCTGAGCCATTCAGTCGATCCGTCGATCCTGGGACGTCGGCTGAGCCGATGTTGAGGCCCAGACGCCAAGAATGCCTCGGAGAGCACTGTCGGAGAGCACTGAAAAAGCTTTTTGTAAAAAAAAATCCAGTCGTGAGTCGTGATGACTCGTCTCTGAAAGTTTACATCAACTCTTCACCACTCGCAGCTTCTGAACTTCGGTCTACCTGGCATTGCCTCATGCTATGGATCCAGGCAAACTTTAGGCAATTGACCATGCAGTCCCGCCATCAACGCCTAAGCACCCTCCTGTAATAGTGTGTTGGGAGACCTGCTGAGACGTGTTGGATAGTGTTGGTCAAACAACTGTTGGAGAATGTCTGATGAGATGTTCACATAAGCAAGGCGTGAAAGGGTTCATCATCAATGCAAATAGCGGTAGTATCCATCACCGCTGTTGTCAAGCCCAGTATGCGGGGACTCTAGCGATATTGGAATGCCACTACTCACTCTGAATGTTATCTTACTTTTTCCGCGAAACTGAAGCTTGCATCATGAAAGTTTTTGATTCAACACTGTCTTGCCAAGTGCTTTTTGGAAGGAAATCTATGCTCGGCTTGTCGTGTTCAACCGGGACAAGGTCTTCCTAGACAGTTTGCTGTCCAAATGCTTGAGCCGCAGCTTCTTGCCCAAACGATGTGGCAAGTCTCAAGAAACACGGCATTTGAAATACCCACATGTAGTGGAAACGGGTGCATGAGTAAGGTAAGCCCCCGAATTTCAAAGAATCTCATCTCCGTTCATATCCTTTTTTCTTCCAGGCAGGCATTACCCAGAGATCATGCGAAAATGTCCGACGAAAAGAAATGCTAAGATGGTCAGGTCCCACCAGGTGGTCGGCAACCCAGGGCCCGTCAAATCCAAGGCAGCAAAGAAGCTGTGAGACATGCACTGCATTGCACCGGATCGAAGAATAAGACATGTTGGTTGACTTTTGTAACTACTGGATTATGATTGGATTATGGATTCCTGGATGCTTCAGCCTTGATCCATCATAATCCATCCTCAATTCCTCGATTCATAATGTCAAATCATGTTAAATACTGTACTATAGATTTTAAACACTCTGAACTAATTCAAATCATGGTCCAGGTCGAATGATTTGGTTGAATCAGCCTTCACAGCTCGGCAAAACCATGTGTTTTCGTGGCCTTGGCGACACCAATCGAAGGGGTTCGCTTCGTCGGCATTTGCCTGGCAGTTGGCCAAAGTTTTATATGCCTTGATATGGTTAGAACAAAATTTGACACCATGCCCACCATGCAATAGGTGTATATATTACCTTCATATCTGGCTGCAACCCTACCCCTTCTCATGCAACTGTAGTTGTGGCTAGTTGTGATGCAAGTTGATGAGCACGGAACCACTGCAGCACATAAGCAAGATTAATGAGCGATGATGTCTACTATCTTCACTCCCCGGTTGCATGCCACACGAAAATCGGGCATCTCCCACCTCTTCCTCCATGCACTTCTTCTTCATGCAGCTATGCGCATCTCTCAGGTCATGCACGCGACCTACAGCTTTCCCGGCACCGGAAATATTCTTCGTGTCTATCATTCAAGCAGGGGTATCAAAATCATGACGTACAATACGATCTGGCACGAATAGTTGCTGACTGGCTTCTATACTTATATGCAACGTACATTATCTTAACGATTATTGCATAATGCTGTATAAATAAATATAAAATTCAGAAACAATATATTCAGTCTATATAATTATAATTATATATTAGTGTGTATGACACCAATGTCTATAGGTCAGTACAGTACAGTACATACACAATTTGCTGGATTCCATTCAAATAAATAAGCAGACAACACTCCACCAATCAAAAATTGAATTCCGTGCAAATACCGAAACGATACTCGGCCAATCAAAAAACATCAAAAGATCGACAAAACTGAGGACTGTCCAAAAAAAAATGGATCACAAAATTTCCGCCCAAGCTCTGCAACGCTTTAGTAAAGGAACGTTGCTTTAAGAATTCTCGATTCAGACTCTGATGCTTAGTTGCATCCAAATGCCTAATGGCCAAGTCTGCGGACCTGTGACACCCCGGTCTTGGTAGCTTGCCAGAACCTCAGTAAATCGCAGCATCACCGAGTCATTGGAGGAATCTCGTATTAGCAACTTGGGGTTTTTACAAAATCCAGATCCGTTGCATTGCATCGAAGGTGGACATTGTCACAGCCAACTGCTTCCACCATGCGGGCAAAGGCCTGAGACGACAGGGCTCAACACCGAAGCCTTGATTATCTAATTGGATCGTCACCGAGTTACCGGACCCACATGCAAATGCACCAACTATCACCTCCGTTAGCTCGAATCACACCTGGCTCACGAAGAATATTGAAGAATATTACAGGCACTAGATGTCACTTGATTCAGGCTTCATCTCAGAATCTCAGGGGACCATTAAAATGAGTTGGGACAGGGATGGACACCATTGGACACGTATATCTCGCTCCACTTTTCATTGGTCGATGCGCATAATCGTTCCTCACAAAGTCCGACAACCAGGCGTCATGCTGGAGAAGGTCATGGCATCCATCCCCCAGTTCTCATCAGGCTGTTGTCCCAATCACCCGCTAAAGCATGGTCAAGGCAAAGCGATGAGCAAAGCAATCGCTTCCGTCTCCGACCCTTGAGCTCTGCACTTTCGAAGCAACTCAGAGACTTCAGGGCCACATCTGCATGAGAAGTCAAGGATAGTCGGATAGTCAAGGATCTGCACAGCTGTCACGATCTCAGAACGACATCAGGTCTCCAGGAGGAGCCGCTTCCGCAAGTCTTGCCGATGCCGTCGGAAGTGCTGCACTGCCTCACCATGTGACATGGCTCCAGTGAGGCGCTGCTTTTCCTGCCAGCCTGGCACTTTGGCACGCCAGTCGACGGCACATAATATGGATATGTCACATATGGCAAACAGCAAAAATGGTTGAAACAGTGTGAAACACTACTGCGTGTTGCGGCATTGTCGTATGTTAATGCATCCTGAATCCTATGTATCGTATTTACTTTTGGACTATCTACTTGCGCATTTTGCTCCCTTGAACTTATAGTGATCTTTGTGGAGCCCAGCTCCAAGGGCCTACACGCCACAAATCACCCAATGTCGGAGTTGATGCTCTTGAAGCCAGCGCGCTACCAGGGGGCACTGCTGCAGCTGTGTAGTCCGGTTTAACGACCTTGGGTAAGCGGGAGGAACTCTAACTACCAATGGGACTACCCAAGTAAAATTCATTCCAGGGTCGGTCGAGATAAATCAAAAAGCTGCCTTCCAGTGGGCAAAACAGGTTTGAATCGGTTTGACTGCCCCTAACCTAGTTCCAATGAAAAGGTTGGAAAACTGTCTCCATGACTCTATGACTGTTCTTCTCGGATGTCCCCCCAAAAAAAATGCAAAATTACATCTGATTACATCTAAAACATATCAAAGAGATCCACCTTCACGAAGGTCCAAGGGACAAATGTCAGTGAAAGGCGTCGGGAAGCTGAAGCAGTCTTGGGCGGTGGATTGGTCACACGATGCATCACCCCTCGGCAACGTCCTGCTCAGAATCTCGTCGGTAAAAGATGTAAAGAGCACACCTTCAGGCTTTTAACTCAAGCCAAGCAGTAACTTTCCACCCGTACAAGACACAAATGAGAAATCTAGGACATGAAACCTTGATAAAAGGATGCTTGAAAGTAGATTCAAACCTTCATTCCATTATGATCTATTATGCATAAGTCAGGTCCTGCTGTGAGGTATTCCATGAGGGTGCCCGGCATCACAGTCAACTCTTCTGTTCTCGCTGGCACGCACATCCACTTCCCAGATGGGAGCTTGACCTGTCTACCACTCTGCTCAACTGCTTAGGCTTAGCCTCTTGGTGTGCTTACTTCATTCAGCAATTGCAGGCTTGCCAGGCCCTTCGAATCACATTCACCAAAACAATCAAAAGATGTCAGAAGCAATAACAAACTAAACGGAAGATAGATATATAATAGTAATGGTAATAGATAGATGATAGATGTAATAAAGATTTCAAGAACCAAACATTCAAAAGGACAACCTTTCTGTGATACGGTCCTTTTGATTATCGTCGCCATGCCTCCAAGGCCCCACTCTTTCCACATTGGAGCTTCCCCGAGTCTGTACCTGGACACCTGGAAGAGATGTCAAATGTCAAGATGGAACTTGTATGAAAAAGCTGTAATTTGAAAGCAGTTCGTAAGGGGAAGCTTTTGGAAGTTGGATGCCAACCAAGGCTTTGTCCACGATAGGGCTAGATATTTTTCTTGACACCATCTCTGCCAATCTGCAGAGCATCAAACAAGGTCTGCGCCTTGCCAAAAGGGTGAACGCTCCAAAGTCCTGATGCGCCTTCGCACGAAGTTGATATTCAGACCTTGGACGCACAATGGATCCTAAAGAGTGAGAGGAAAGACAAAGGCGTGAAGATGTCCGAATAAGCCAAACTAATCCAAAATGACCGTATAGACTCTAGACTATATTATATAGGCATCTATGAATCTCTGTCTCCATGTCGAAGCTTCTGAGCGATTGTATTGCCAGTTTCTGCGGACTGTTGGTAAAACTCTGTGCTTTTGCAGAGCTGAGAAACGCTGGAAATGATGAATCGTGACCTTTCTATGCTATTTTCATCATTCTTCATCTATCTTCTAGTCATTTCTAGTCACTAGTCTTGCTATGTCTGGTTCCGTTTTGTCTTTTATGTCTAGGGCAAGCCTGCATTCGCTGACTCAAATTTACATGAACCTACCGAAATGTACCAACAGGTACTATAGCTTGGCATTGGTGATCACATGTTGCTTTTGGGATGCAGTGTCATATTTCATACGGTCGCTCGAGTTCAGTACAGACGACCGGAGAGCTCACAACTCACAACCACGGACAAATGGGTTGCTGTCTGTCAGTTTCGTCTTCTGCTCATCACATCTCATCTAGGGGAACAAATCAAAGGGGACGTGAAAGATATTGCAACAAACGTAACATTGTCAGAGTCTCCCAGGAACCCTCTGACAGGTTGAATTACTTGCAGTGAGTGGCTATTATATCAAACATCAAAACTGCTTATAACTGCTTGACAGTCTGAATTGGATTGAATTGGTATTATCATGGTACAAGTATTATCCGATACGTATCCAACTAGACATCCCTCCACCATCGCCAGCCCTCGAGACAATTGGCAGCTCCGTGGGTCTCAAAGCTCGTGGTAACAGCGATGGATAGTTGCAAACCTCCATGGTCCATGGCGTCTATACATGGGTTTGGCAGCCATAGGGTCGTTGTTGATGGATGATGTGTTGGTTCAAACTGTACAGTGGGATTCTGGGACCCTCTCCTTGTTCCGGCACGCCTGGAGCATGCTGGCATGACGTGGATGGCCAGAAACATCAAACATGAGCTGCTGAAAGTCCTGCGGCTCCATGTCCACAGCTGCGGCCAAAAGCCTGGGAATGATAAAATCGGAGGTCGCAAAGACCACAGCGCGGAAGAAAGCCCAAAGCATATCGGGACGGAATTTGGCAGAAAGATGCATGAAATACCGTCACAAATACAAACAACAGTTTCATGTCTGGACTGTCCTGAGCATGGAATTATTGAATTGAAAGCCATTGTTTCTTAACTTTCGCGATGTGCAATATCTTGCTTCACTGGGAACCATTTAGCGTAGATATTGATACATACAAACAGATACGAACTTTTGCAAGGGTAAAGTGAACATATTGAGGAAAAATAGAGACAAGTAGCATCAGGATGGCTTCAGAGAAGCGTTCCAAAGCTTGGAAAGCGTCCAACAAAGCTGGCCGAAGCTTTGTGCATTTTGAGTTGACAGGCCATACGTTTGGAGGGAAAAACACATGTCCTCAGCTACAGGCCGAGGAGATTTCCATCATAGCGTGGCTGGTGAATCACTCTATGAAAAAGTATTTCAGAGCTCCAATTCGCTGTGACGGGTTCTTTGAAATTGTGGCCCAATCGATGGTCATCACAGGTCATCCTGCGTCTGGTATAGTATAGTTGGAAACTTCTCTATCAGGCGTCTCCCACTTTGGCTGAGAGGCCATACTCCGAGTTATAGAACTTCTCGCTCTTCCACGCCACTTCATTCTCACCATCCGGCTCGCACACAGTCGGAGGCCCACAGCAGAAGCGTTCGCACACGATGCCTGGCGGACGCTTCACCCTTTAACAGCTCCAGTATCCCAGTGGCCTCAAGGCCTCTCACTTGGCAGTAGCCTCGTAACTTCCACCAAATCATTAAATATGCGTCATATAAATCAGACATATAGTGTGTGCTGATCAAATACAATAGAGAGAAGGATAAGAGAAGATTGTTGCCTTAAAGGCAGCAGGGATCAGAAGAGGTCTAGTGCCTCCATGTCTAAAAAATCTATGCAGTATCTAAGTGTCAAGCAAATCCACCACCCCACCAAAAGTCCAAAATCGTCATAGCTCCTTGTACGGCAGATGGTTCTGGATGGGCATCTGAAGGAAGACTGCATATTTCAGTCCACTGTTCCAGGAAGCGCTGATGGTGCGGATAAATCTCGTAGCCACCTCTGGCCACCCCAAGCGGAACTGCTGGATGGGCTCACTGCACCCCTTGGATTGATTCCTGTACTACTAAAGAAAAGAACATAAGAAGGTCAGGAGTTCTGGAAACTTAGACACTACACCTCCTATCCCTTCCAAGAATTTCCCAGGCACGGTTGCGTTCCATTCCATGCACCTGAGATGCGACGTTCTTGGCTACAAATGGTCAAAAAACACCTGCAATTTTCAAAGTTCTTGGTGCAGCCCAGGCACAGCGCAGCACTGCTTCTCTTGCAAAGGTAGATCAAAGAAGCTGAGGGATTCCTCCCTTGCCCGCATGAGCGTGCCCATTGGAACTCCATGACCTACGTGCTCAGTGGTGCATCTCAGTGTCGTCGGTGGCGCAATTGAGTGGGAGATATCCAAAACTCTTCCAAAACTCCTCCAACAAAGAGAGGTAATGTTTCTCAACTGAAACAAAGTTCTATATTTCAGTTTTACATGATTTTACATGATTTTACATGTATCAGCTTGGAGCCAATCATCTTCACACGCACCCAGGAATTCAACAAAAGCACGTTTTGCTGCACCTTCCACCGTGAAGACTCCGTGGCTCACCAGTGCAGCTTTCGCAGCCTCCACCACGGCCGTCGGCGGTCTTCCACCTGGGAGCGAATCCATGTCCCAAAAAGGGAAACCAAAGCCGAATAAGCCGAATAAATATACTTTCACCTGCAGCTTTCAGCTCTTTCATCCCCACAGAAGTTCTCACTGTATCAATTTCATTACAGTATTTCATTCAACTTCACCCTGCCTGAAGGTAACCAATCAAGACCGCCCAGCTGAATGCATGGGACACGGTTGGAATGCCTGGGAACAAGAAATTCCCTTGCTGATGGGGAGTAGGAAAGGCAGGGTCTGTGCTGCATCTCTTGCAGGGGCCAACCTCCAATTGAGGGGTGGCTAAATGACTTCCCATCCAGCAGGGTCAAGGTTTCAGCCGATCAATGCAAATCTTTCACTGTTTCTACTTCTATTTGCAGGTCCGGCTGCGCTCGAAGTTTCCGTTTTCTTGATGTTCGGGCGGCAGCAACCTCAATGGGCACAGAAATAACTCTCTGCCACGGAATGTACCACTTGGCTCCTCTACACTTGATATTGCGCAGCTCATACCAAAAACTAACGTCTAGAGCATGTCTCAAGGGCTAAATTTGAGGCAGTCGTTTCATGTTTCAGCAACATGAGAGGCGTTTTCATCCAAGTCACAAGACTTCCCAGACAGGATCCGGTCGTCACCAGGCAGCTGCCAGAAGCCCCTTGCAGCCAACCCCAAAAAATCCCTCGAAGCCCACGAGGTTGGAAGGACATGGAGGGACAGGAATAGCAGCGTTGCTCAAGTGCAACTAACCTTCCAAAGCAAATTAAGTACTAGCTGTACACTTACTAGCTTTAACTCTTCCATAACAAAACCTAAGTTTTATAGGGAACCTGTCTTTTTTTCGGGGTCGGGAAGGTCAAGGTATATCATACCGAGTACCTGGGCTTTCCTTTCAAAGTCTTTGCTTTTACACAAACAACAACCAATTTGCAAGATGTAAAGGGACACGGCTGATCTGTGTGCTGAATTGACTTGTCTTCCATCTGGCACTCGATTATGAAAGATGCCCCCTGCATCTCCCTGTCAATCCCTGTCCTGCCCCAGACGCTTGGGCAATGGCAGCCGTCGGGTAGAACCTCAGGCTGGGTGCTGTGAGGAACCCCTACAAGGGTATCTAGAGTTAAGTAGCCAATGAAGCGCATCAACATGAAACCTATTGACCTAGTGACCTAGTGTAAACCTCGCCAGGTCCGGAAAATCAAAGAATAAATTACAAGTATCTGGCTGATTTTGCCAGTTCTATCTTCAACTTCCTAGGTGTACAACATACATTGGTGCAATGGAGCATCCTGTATGATACTGTGTATGTCTCCAAACGAACACCATTTTAGCACACCTGGTCCATCCCGCCTTGCTCTCTTGGGAGGCGGTGCTATGCTGCAGCTGTGGCGACTGTCCAGCCAGCTGCAAGCCATGTGCCCCAAAGTGCCATGCATTGACTATTTCGCCCACATTGTGACAAGTGACATAGGCATGGAGGTGTAGGGATGTGTTTCCTCAGCTTTTGGGTACTGGTGTTTTGGCCGTCCGTGTCCGGAACAATGCTACACGCACAACCGATGCAACTGCTTGGTCTGATCAAATGATCTGCCTGCTATTTGCCCTGCGTGCTTGAGCCACATCATGCAGGGTGCAACGAAAGATTCAAGGGCGCAGCACCACATTCCCAGAACTCTCCTTGACCAAAAAATGCCAAGGTGGCTATCCCACTGAAATCGCTTCTGGTTCGTGATCTCCCAGAAATCTCCTTGACCTAGGTGAGTTCTATTATAAGGCAGCCAGTTGCACGTTACCTGCAGCCAGGGGTCTAAATTTGTTATAAACCATTTGCCTCTGCGACTTCAACCAAATCAACAAAAATCAAGAAAAACAGCTAAGGCCGTGACCCCAAATCATGGGCTTCCCAGACGGGTCCAAGAGTTTGGCGCATACCTGATGACAGCCAAAGACTTGGCAAACATGAACCCAAGATGTCCCGACACCTGGGTGCTGGGCCCGGTGAGTGCCATCGTGATTGCATTTGTGATCTCCTGCCGGCCAACCCAAATTGAATTGAAAAGCCTGACATGTTGACTTTAAAAAACACATTGGAGTCATTGGAGGTTTATGTAGGATTTCAAGGTCCAAAAGTTCTAGAATAGACAATCATGTCCTTTTTTCAAGTCTTGAAATCTTTTTGTTGGGTTCCACCTCCGAATTAAAAAAAACTGGCAGCCGAGCCCCAACTCCACATTTGGGGCTCCATATCGGGGCCCTTCTCCAGGACATACTTCCACCTGGCCCGCCATGGCCTCGGCAGTGCTGATGTCTGGAACTGCTTCATCTGCTAGAGCCAGCCAGCGCTCAAATTTTTCCACCAGTCGCTACAAGGTCTGCAACTCCTAAGTCCCTCGAGCCGTTGAAGGGGATTCCGACTCAGCTACTCGCGCACTGCGATTAGACGATCACAGCGGTGGGTGGCATCAATCCATCCAAGTATTCCATGTCCTTGGTGAAATGGTCGACAGGCGAAAAAGCATGAATAAGCCGCAAGCCTCTGTCTGAGTCTGATTGCAATGATGTAGAATGCACACGACATACTTCACTCGCGCCTCGTCCGAAATGGTGAAATTGAAAATGCTCAAATCCGACAAAGCATGCTCCTGAGCAGGCGAAGCCATATAGTCATAACTTATATCTCATACTACGTTTGTTTTGCCTCACGTGAGCTCGCTTGGATGTTCACAAAAAGTGAAAGATGTGCAAGTAAAATCTTATTTACGTGCTACTGGTTGCCTACTGGTTGCTCGTTCACTCCGTGTCTCTTTGCCCCCAAGAGCTCTGCCTTGGTACAGGTGGCAGTGACTGGCACCACTCGCTTTTGCGTCTCCCAGCGCAACTCAACCTGCGGCAAGTGAGTTTAAGATCCAGTAAAAGGTCAAGCGAAATATTCATCTGCATCTGTGTCATACATTGCCACTGCAGGTAAAAATCATGAACTCTGTCAAGGCAGAATATGGCACTACATTGCCTCAACCCGACAATGGTTCTTAGAAGCATAGGTACTTTGGCATTGGCAACAACGGCCCGATGAGTACTATACAAGAACTCTATGCCATTCTGCTTTAATTTGAATAAGCTCATTCTGCGGGGAAGATTCACAAATCCCCAAACATCAGTCATAATTTGACCAAATTCTCGCTTCACATCTCTAGGGACGGAAGAAAAACGGATCAAAACTGCCTGCTGCGCAGTTTCCCATTCCCAACCTGCGCAGTGCTGACACCATAGCGCGCTGCGACGCGCTTCAAACGTTCATCGCTCAGGGAGATGAACGGGGCTGGCTCCGCAATGCTGCTGGTCGGCCCTGCCAAGGAAGCCCATGCCTCAAAGCATCTGGAAATGGGTGAGGGGGATCACCAGGGTCTGAGTCTAGCGAGTGGGCATGTATAAACGCGCACAAATAGTAATACCTCCGCACAATATTGCGTACAATATTGGGGTCCATAAAGGTTGGCAACATTCATCTTGCAACGTATCTTCCACCATAAATGGCACAGGCACCGCTAGAGTGACACCTGCTCCTTGTAGAGCGCTGCGCAAGGTTTCGTTGTGGTAAGCCAAGTGCCACTGCACCTTCAACGGTTTCAAACAAGGCGAAGTTCAGCAGTTTCAATTCCATCGCTCCAAATGGAGGCTACTGCCAGTCCAAAAACGGTAGTTTCGAAGAGAAACGCTTGCATGTATATAGCATAAATGACTTATTTCTGATAGGTTGTGTCGAAATAGATATATATATATATATAAGATTACATATAAATGGACTATGCCATAGTAGTACTGTGTAGTACTGTAAATAGTACGTAGTATCCGTGGTATGTAGTATCTTTATACATGTACTGTAAATATCTGTAAATTGTTGCCTTAATTTTGCGAAGCTGTACATGGCGCTTGATGTGCAGCCGCCTGGTTCACAGCTGGAGCTTCTCTGAAAGCTTGGATGACTTCTTGGACTTGCTCAGCCATGTAGTTGCTCACACCAATCCTGAGTCCAAAATCTTAGAAGACATATATAAGTAAATAAGTGACATAAGTAAATTATGCGTGATAACATTCTCAAGGCACCATTTCATCTTAGTCTTTTGGACCGGCAATTGTCTCAATCCAGAAACTACAACATGACAATATGTCCAAATATGTGACCTGCCACCATCACCAACAGAATTGAATTGCATCTCTTCAGTTCGTATTGGCAAGGGCGTTTGATACCATTTTGTTTCCTCAGGAATTGGCCAAACCTCCCAAACAAATTGTCAACGTTGCCCAGCCACGCACGGATCTTCCCTGCTGTGCGCAGCTCCCGCAGGCCGCTCCAGGTGTCCAAGCGTTGGTCTTTCTCGGCGCTGCCGCATTTGTGGGGAAAATCCGAGAGTGCCTCAGAGGAACCAGCGGAACTGAGGGATACCCAAAAAAACAGCATGAAGCAATTCTGGAAATCTTGAAAGAAATTGAGAGTTAGACTGGATGGTTTTGGCAAGTGCGAAGGGGCACAGACTTGTGGCATTTACTGATGTATTGGTGCCAGAATGTTGAGCCGACTCTCCAGCTGAAAGCAGTCCAAGGTGCCAAGCATGGGTAGTGGATCAACACCAGGTCGATATAGTCCAAACCCAGCCTTGCTCAAGCTATCTGTTCTACATTTTGCCAGCCAATACACATCCACCTTGCTGAATTTATCTGAATTTCTCCTATCAATGCTGCTAGTGCATCACACCGTGTCAGGAATTCTGAAGGCAAGTTTCCTTGGCAGGGTCTGTGTCAGGATCATCTGAACCACACTGTGGTGGCCAATAGGTCCAGGGATCTTGGTCGTTACAAAGATTTCCTCGTGCAACAAACAAACGGAGCAGCGACCCTTCAACTGCTACCCATACACCAGCCTAAAAAGCCTCCACCCGTCATATCTTTCACTGTCTCAGTCTCTCAATGCAAAAAATTGCCTTACATCAAATGGCCTTTCCACACCTATCTGCCCATGGAGCGTCCTCGCGTGGTACCCCAGATCTTCGAATTGCTGCACCCACATCTGCCTCCGTCTCGTACATGTGGGCCGTATCTAGGTGGCGCCTCAAGTGAATAGCACCCGTTTCTTGGCCCGCCTGAAAGACCCCCGAAGATGAAAATGTGCATTAGCTGTTTTCGAACTAATTCACGTTGGAGCCCCTCTCTGGAATTTCTGCTAGAATTGTCAAGGCTGAGGGCATGGCCCTCCCAGTCGCAGCCACTGTTCAACGCCGTCTTGCACAGAGCAAGTGCTGAGTGATGCATTGTAGGAGCCAAAAGCTACCATCGGCATCTCGACCTGGGACTGGGCATACCAACCTGTGACACGCGCGTCCCGTCTCCACTTCCGTCCAGTTGCAGCCAAGGGGCACCCGGAGCAATCTTAATGGTGGGGATGGCCATCCCCTGCCATAGCGCGCCTGCTAGGCAAATGACTCGCATCATGGCTATGCCTGCGAGGGTGCAGCTACCTTCACTTGGTCCGAAAAGCTGATTGAAAATTTGTTGGATCTTGTTGAAGTATTGCTTGAGAAGTTCTGAGCCACACATATAGCATCGGTCTGAAGGACGCTAGCACGATCTGCTGCTGGAAGATTGGCAAGTCAATGAGAAATTTGGACACAGCACCAAGGGCAGCACCAGGGTCATGAGACTCACGCTGGCTGACCTGAGATGGCAATTCTGCAGCTGAGAAGGCCCGATACACCGCCGATGAGAACCACGACCACAACTACAAATCACAAACACAGCAAGGACAGGAAGGAGGAGCAGCAGAAGAAGCCGAAGAAGATGTAGAAATGATGTAGAAATGGAAGAGGAAGAAGAAAGATAACAATAGCAGAAGAGGAGAGGAACAACAAAAGACACAGTCACAGAGATTTGCAGATTACTGTTGGGCTTGGTTCCTGACAGTAACAACGTCATGGCTATGAGTGAAATGAGGAGTGTCCAAAAGGCAGAAAGGATGTTCAAATCCACTGTGTGGCTGGAGGCCTTTGAAGTCACTCAGCGAGTTTATTCGTCTGGCTTCTTGTGATGCTGGTGATGGAAGTATTGTTTTGCTTGGTATTGCTAGAATAATCTCGGCTGCGGTCAAAACTAGCACCGCCTGCTCAGACTTGAGGTGTTCTCATCATTACATACTAGCATGCGATGTAGCGCGTGAGCGCCACGTGCAGGTGACCCGAACCTCCTGGTTGCGATTCTATTCTCCACATACTGACTGATGTGAATCTTACATTTAATATATAGAGAGCTCACAGGCTTACATACACGATCATGACTTGGGATAGTCCCCCTCCAGTTTCAACATGTTGGCCTTCACCTTCAGACGATCGTTTGACGCAGAAATCTCCACTCACTCGTATTTCACTTCTAAGTCACACTATATAACAGCATCCGCTTTGGGAGACTGCA
Source organism: Breviolum minutum Mf 1.05b.01 (assembly GCA_000507305.1). Classification (NCBI taxonomy): domain Eukaryota; class Dinophyceae; order Suessiales; family Symbiodiniaceae; genus Breviolum; species Breviolum minutum. The sequence continues at coordinate 262 of DF240451.1, read as the reverse complement.
AACTCTGATTGACATCCCTTTCAGGGAGCTGCTCTATACACACCGATCCATCAAACACATTATCTGCCTGAGAAAAAGGGTTCTGGACGATGGCGGACATAGACCTCAGGTCCCAAGCAACAGCGACGACGACATACCGACGACATCCTCCGACCACCACAACAACCACAACAACAACAACAACAACAACAACAACAACAAGAACAACTACAACAAGAACAACAACAAGAACAACAACAAGAACAACAACAACAACAAGAAG